>PRKT01000712.1:0-36932 GCA_003671525.1 Saccostrea glomerata
AATGAACGTTTAGTCTATCATGCCTTTACTTCAATATCTATCATAGCACATGTTGTCAAAAAGTAAAGGCCAAGGTAAAAGTTGGTAATTTTTGTGTAAAAGTGTTTCAAACTCCAATGTCGAAAGGTCAAAATTGGTTGTTTCCAAAGAAAGGTCTTGTCTCACACAACAGGCCCACGGGTCTTCTAGGTCACCTGAGTATCAATTAAGAACTTTCCAACAATTGAATTTCTTTGTGTTTAAACAAGAGGCCATGAAATTCACAATTTGAAAAAGGCATCATTGCTTATCATAACTATAAACTCTGCTTGCTTGCGTTGGTTACTTTATACCCAGAGGTTGATCAGAGCAACAGAGATAAAAAAAAAAAAGCAATTCCACTTTATAACCAGTTGTGCACCCCACCCCACAGGAACCACTGACCCTTGGGGCACATAATTCAAAATTCTGAAAATTTTATCATTTCCGTGAGGAGTAAAGAAAGATCCTTTGTACATTTACTTAAACCTGCTATATACTAGTTTCTTAGTTTGTGAGGAGTTTATATGGTTTCTAAAACTAATAATTCAAATTGGATTTTGTTTATGTCTAATATAACATAATTTTTGAAGAAAATGTCCAATGGGAACTATAAGCTGGATTATAAATGTAATCACCTGCAGGAATAGCGGACTTTTCCGAGAAGCGCAGACTTTTATAACCGACAACTTACTTACATGTAATTAGTTAATAAAACGATAACAATAGGCCATTTCGAAGCCCATATTACGTTGTCTAGGAAGGGAAAGACAACAATACTAGCCTCAACCCCTTCCATTCAAACCTTGACCAACTTCTGCCAACTTTCCTTCAAGAATTTTTTTTCTTCTCTTTCTCATTCCCCCAGAAAACGAAAATAAGAGGAGACACCTTTCTAATGAACTAGATATTTCAAGTTAATTTATTCTAGTCGTTATTAAAAAACTGGAATTGATTTAAATGAAGTTCATTCGTTACCAATTTTTGGACTTCGTTTTAACAAATTTCATAAGTTAAAACATTCTTTTGAAATCGTTATAACGAATTCAACATATTAATCTATAACAGATTAAATTCATTATAATCAATTTTAAAAAAATGGAAATAATGAATTCAAACACATTTTACAATTCAGTTTATATCGATTTCAAAAAAAATATTATTGATAGGACCTAAGCAGGCTTTATTTTTGCTTCTATGTTAAATGATCATATAGATATCAATTATATTTGAGATTAATGTATGCATGTATATGTATAAAACGAAAATAATATTAATTGAAAGAAAAAAACTCACATCATTTGTAAAATATACTTGCATTCATTTTAAAATAAAATCTAAATACTTGAAAATATTATATAATGTTATTTTATAATTGCTATCAGTTCTGCAATTAAAATGTAGTTAAATTTCACGTTTGTTAAAAGCATCTTTCAAGAATTGATTTGTGTTTCTGTCGACTGATTTTGTGATTGATTTCGCGGAACAAACAAATCAGCTAATACCCCATTTCTTTGTTTGAGTAAAGGAAATCAAGTTGAAAGAAAAACTAAAATAAAGAAAACTACTAAACTCTTTGAGTGTCTTTGCTATAATTTTAAAATATACCTTTGTACAAAGCCAGCTGTTATCTTGTTATCGAGGATTTCGTGAAATAGTTTATATTATGCATTTTATTTTATTTGAATAGATGTACATACTTTCATTTTCTGTTTGTTTTCCTTTTAGTATTGCATTACACCTCACAGTTCAGTGTATACTGTAAATATAAAGACAGAGGGAAAAGGTATACAGATTTATTTAGCAATGAACTTTCATGCATTGGAGTACCTTTCTTCTCTTCATTTATATTGAATCCCTGTGAGTTTTTCAATGGTTAACTAAATAATTTAAGGTTGACAATACGTAAGTGCACGTATGTATAATGTTATGGTGTCATGCATCTGTAAATACCGCTGCACACAATAGTTTAAAATAATTTATTTGCAATTTCAAACCGTTTTCGAGCACACAAAAGGTTAAAACAGGCAAATGCGTCAATCATATTCATTCTAGATTATGAGAATGTTAAAAATTTAGTTTTACACAACCATATGTACTTTCATTACTCTGATGAATTGTGAATTTATAACTTTTTTCATAAAAAAAAATTTCAATAACTTATGAAAATATTCATCGCTGCCTTTCCGATTCTGCTTGTATTCCAGCCATTCAAGTTTTTGTTCGGTGCACCTGCTGAAATGCTTGCTGAAGGGATAAAATATTGTCTGTATGTGTTCGGACAAATTGTTGCCATGGTCATAACACTGTGTGTTTTTGTCTGCTGTTTACTGACATTTACGAGAAGGCTCCAGGTCAGCTGTTAGCTAATTTCTATCTTTTGATGTGAAATAATAAAAGAAATGTAGTTAATGTAAACAACACAGTTATGCATGCAAAATAAGGTTAAAATATATAAAAGTATAGCTTAATCACCCTATATTAAGATTACTAAACAATTGCATAATTTAATCATCATTTAATCAGATGCATATGGATAAAAATAAATTTTAAGTACAATTTTGCTCTCTCCAGATATATCTAACATTTTTTAATGTTGCTTTCTTTACTATTTTAGCATGAAGAGCAAGGATTCAAATCTAAGGCAACTGAACTACAATGGAGAGTCAGCAACTCTGCCTCAGTGAGTGAGCCCTTAAGCACAGTCTTAATATTGAAAAATATATGATTATTTTCTGTGTCACTTGTAACACGAGCTTTGATTGGTTAAAAAGTCGGATGTAAATTTCCGTGCAACTTCAGTCATTATGAATAAATTTTTGTATGTTTTAAATGACAACGGACGGATATTATCATAACTTTACATGTATTTTCATGACAACGAGCCATTTTCAGTGCTTAACTTTAAAAGTTTCTGACAAAGGTACTGTCTTGGAACTTAACGTGTTCCTGGTCGTGACAATCTAAAGACTGACATATATATGATTATTTCTTATGTCGCTTGTAAAACGAGCTTTGATTGGTTACAAAATCGGATGTAAATTTCCGTGCACCTGACTTGAGCCGCGAGTAAACAAAATGTGACATCACAATGCATACAGTCTCTATGATAAAAACCAAATAGCATGACGTCACGATGCATCGGAGTACGCAGCTATCTTTTCGGTAGATTGAAACACAGTTGATTAGAATCTGATGTTTACAAAGACATTGAATGGGTACGTAGGAAATTGATTCGTTATAAAGGTCCAATCAAAGGTGAATGGGGATTTACCCTGGGTTGTACTAGTACAACATATTCTATACACCCTATGTATGTGTATGGAATATAACCTGGGATATCTGTAATGTATGTTATGTAGTCCAGGACATTATTTATTGAACAGCCCTCGTATTTCTATAATCAAGCAAGAGGCACAGCAAAATTTCTTCCTTGAGATTTTTCACTGCTTCACACTCTATTATCCATCTTTGGATCATTAGAATTCCAAACGCAAGGTAACGCAAGGTAATAGAAAATGTCTAACGAAATCACAATAACAAAAGGTCAAAAGTAATCATTTTTAGAGCCTCCTCCTATTACAACTCTCTGGTGAGATATATTAGCAGTCAATACACAGGAAAAGTGGCTCGCATGATTTCCGTACGTTTGCCTTTTTGTATGAAATTTATGCGAAAAATCATACAAAAATCATATGAAAAGTCCAAAGTGCGAATTTCATTCGAATGTCCTCATAATATATTTATGCAAAATTCGTGCTATTTGTATGTGACCATAATTTTGCATGACATACAAGCGAATTTAATTTATCTGTTTTCCATGTTTAAATCGTGCAAAATTCGCATAAATATTTTGCGCCATTGTGTGTATAAAAAGGAAATTACGACTACTTTGTACAAATATAGTTATGCAAGAGAAAATTAAAAAGAAAACATTTAAATTAAATTAATGTATTTTTAAAAATAACCACAGTGGAAAATTTAATCTTAAGGGACTCCAACCCTCAGCCAGGAAGGACAACTCTTTAATTTATAATTTAATTCAAAAAGTCTTTTAATGAAGCTTGAAAATCAAGTCTTTTCATGCAACAATTTTCATTATATGCTTCTCAATGTGCTTCAAGGTTCTTTGAACTTCTCAGAAAGGTCTAGTTAAAAGTAGAAATTTTTATCCCGAAAAAGCTTTTTTAGATACCAATGTTTATTAACATGATATGAAATTAGAAGTGATTTATGGAGCTTTGCAAAGAACCTTGAAGGATATTGAGAGGCATATAATGAAAATTGTTGCATGAAAATATTTCATTTTCAAGCTTTATTTAAAGACTTTTTGAATTAAATTATAAATTAAAGAGTTGTCCTTCCTGGCTGAGGGTTGGAGTCCCTTTATTATGTAATGGTTATTTTTTTTCAAAACATGTTTGTTCAAATCATGACCCCGGGGGTAGCTGGGCCACAATTTAGAATCAAAGTTTTACACAGTAATGAACGGGTGTTGCTAAAACGCGGAACGGAAAACGGAACGGAAAGCGGAACGGAACGGAAAACGGAATTTTTTTTTTCAAACAAATAACATAAAGATATAAATAAGATAAATGAGCAATATTTTTGTTGTAAAAATCATTTCTGATTAAAATTTAATGGAAACTTTTATATATTCATGAGTCATACACACCCTCCGTGGAAATATGGTATTGAAAGAAATTCGACCCCCCCCCCCCCACCATGTTCGTTCGCCCTAAAAATTGTTCGCCCGATTTCCCGTTCGCCCAATTTTCCGTTCGCCCAGAGTCCGCTCGCCCTAAATCTTGTTCGCACAGGGTCCGTTCGCTCTAATTTAATGTATCATAAAATCTAACGAATTTCTTTCCAAATTTTTGGTACATTCGAGATTCTTCAAAGGTTAAACCTTCAACATCCGCTGTTCAGCTCTATAATGGACCTATGAAAATTTCAGTCCTAATTGTTTTCAAAACATAGCGCAATTTGTAAAAATATAACACGGATGTATCCCCCTAATTAACATTGATATTAATCATCTAATTAACTATAGTGCAAACACTATATGTCAATCAAAAAACATTAGATTCAAATAAAAAATTAATTAAGACTAAATAAACATTGTTCCTCGTATCAGAATTTGAAAAAAAAAATCAAAGTTCGTAAAGGAAATTAAATAAATAGAAAAAAATTACATTATGATATGTTATTTTTTAATTCATATGAGCTTATATATACAAGTATATATATAAGTATCATTGGGCGAACCACATATAGGGCGAACAAGATATTGGGCAAAAAATATTTTGAGCGAACGGACTCTGCGCGAACGGACTCCTGCGAACAGGTAGATCGGGCGAACGAACCTGTTACCCACACAGGAAATAGGATTTTCGTGTTTGGGCAAAGGTCATATCCCCCTTTTTGACTTGTCAAATTTGTTGTATGTTGTAAAATTTTTACTGACCCCCCTCCCTCTCTTTCAATTTGTTTCCAATGTCAATGTCTGTAAAGACAAAAATAACTACTTATGATATTCAGATTATGCACGCAGTGTCGAATTCGCGAATCATGAAAGGGGGCGTGGCAGTTTCGGGTCTGTGAAGGGACCCACAGTCATATTAAAAATTGATTTATTAAAGCTTATGTTTATTTTGGACACAAAAAGGGGGCCATACCTATTACACCTTCTCAGACCTTTTCGATGTACGGGAAAACAAATTCATTTTTTACGGGGTCCTTCAGATACACCTCCCCCCAAACATACACACATATGTACCGCAAACAAACAAAATTTCACTTCATTAATTGAATGCAAAGATTCCGCATTATATCTACCACATTAAAGTTTTCTGACTTTGTCTATCCATAATTTAAATATATAGAAAGCGATTCTATTTTGAATAAAATTCTAACAACGATGCATGCAGTGTGTATAAGAGATGTTTATTCGAGCCTGCCGTAAAGGTTTGCCCTAAACGTAATCTTAATAATTTTTTTTTTTACATTTTATTTCTCTTTTCATGGTTCATCTAGATATCAAATATTTGATCCCTCCAGTCATAACCTTTTTACTACGGAAATATTCATTCAAGTTGACATCCTCACACTTTTTGGAAATGTAATTAATGTAGTAAATTAGTGT
Organism: Saccostrea glomerata; assembly: GCA_003671525.1. Classification (NCBI taxonomy): domain Eukaryota; kingdom Metazoa; phylum Mollusca; class Bivalvia; order Ostreida; family Ostreidae; genus Saccostrea; species Saccostrea glomerata. Next base: position 6,164 of record PRKT01000712.1, read on the forward strand.
AAAAAAAAAAGTACTGAAAGATGCTGAGTTGGAACTTATTAGCCCTCCCAAATCAAACAATTGTTTCTTTTCGTGTTTTTGCTTGTCAAATACTTTTAAAGTTCTTTTATCCCCCCCCCCTTTAAAAATTCGATTCTAGGTGACTGCTATGTTAGCGATTTTCGTTAAAAAGAGACTGGGCATGACAAAATCAATATATATTCAATAGTGGGGGAATAAATATGTACAAGATATATTGTGTAAATGATAAATTTTGTATTTTAAGTGATTTAATCCAAAATAATATATTCCGTTTTCCTTTCCGTTCCGCTTTCCGTTCCGTTTTCCGTTCCGCGTTTTAGCAACACCCAGTAATGAACACATAGGAATTTTTTTTTTTAAATTTATGAACCACAAAGCCATGATTAGTCATATCTTTATGGAAGCATCCTCACGTAGTGATGATTAAAATTTGTTCAAGTCATGACCGAGGAGCGGAGGGGGTTATGCCACAATTTGGGATCAAGTTTTAACTAGAAATATTAAGGGTTTTTTTTCCCAAGAACAGAAATGCCATGTCCAATCATATTGATATGTAGGCATCCTCAGGTAGTACAAAGTCATACTGGTTCAAATGAGGGCCCCTAGGGGTAAGGCTTGGCCACAATGAGGAGGGGGGACAACTGAATAAATAGGAAAAGAATTATCTGCTCAAAAACACCAAAGCCAATTGTTACATGTATATTGATATTGAAGCATCATCAGGTAAAAGTCCCCCATGTAAACTTCTCAATACTGAAGTAATCTTAACTTTTTTCCCAAGCCACTGTGCTCAGATGAGCGATGTGGCCAATGGGCCACTCCTTTTTTATTAAGACACAAATTTCAGTGCAAAAATGGTCATAATAAATGTACTGCAGCTACAAAAGAAAAAAATTGACACCTATTTTTTTAATTTTATTTTTAATTAAGCTTTGTGTGTAGAATATAAAAATATACTTTACAAATAAAGATTAAGACTTTAAATATTGGGTGGGGTGTCTCTGTCGCAGTTCTACTGTGGTCAGTTTCTCACTTGTGGACGTGATTCACGTAGACATGCGGCACTTACACGTCTATCATCATGTAAATTATAGGAATTTACTGTCATAGTAAAGTGGTCTACTGATATTTTCATAACTTCCATCATTAAAGTGAAAAGAAATTGATCATTCTTTTTTCGCTGTGTTGGGACCCTTGTTGCAAGTGGATTATTGTGTGAATTCCGACAAGTACATGTATGACTTATGCAATTAAGGTATTGAATATTGATTGAGGTAGTCTTACATCAGGTACCCAGAGGAAAACACAGTTGAAATCTTCGACTTGCAACGGCGATTAGGGGAATAAATGTGCTCTACATGTGAACTTCTATAAATAGCAATAAATGTTTTCATGTTTCCATTTAAGGAGACTAGTGGGTCAACTTATTATTTTTTTTATTAACCACCAGATATAACTTAAATTTTGGGATATGATATCTTATAAGCTGTCTACTATCATTTGGCAAAGAAAATTGTCATAAATTTCAGCTTTAAAATTGATCATCTTATTATATCTTTATATAGAGCTCTTCTTCTAATGGAGATCAAAGTAGTCTAAAAATGGCAACGACCACCTAGAATCGATATCTTTAAAACCTGACAAATTTCGCATTTAGAAAAGTTCTATGTCATTAATTTTCAGTGAGGACGACGAAGAACAAATTGAACGTAGTTTATAAATAGACTGAGGTCGTGATCGTGCGTTAAGAGGAACACCCTCTGCTTGGAGAAATCAGTGTAAATCTTTCCCCAGAATTCCGATTAACACAAGCCCACTTGCAGTCTCATCCCAACGTAACTAGTCAGCCCTGGGGCTGACTGAAACAGGTATGAGCATTTGGCTCACTGTTCAATCGCCGAGAGTGCCGAGTATAGGTCAAACATTTCCAGATCTCCACCGGCAAGTGTTGGCGAGTGGTGAGTGAAAATTTCGAGAGAGGGAAGTTTAACAATAATAAGTTTTAATTGTTTAATGTTTTGTTTTTTAGTGTAAGGCACACACAAAATAGAAAACAAAGAATAGGATATTTAAAAAGAAAACACACAGTAGAAAATTCCAATACAATACCGTCAAATTAAGCTATGTACATAAATATTTAAAAACACACATAAACACCAAAAGAAATTCCAAATAGAAAAGACTTTCTTTACTTATTTAATCCTAGCCCTGCAATACAAACATTCAAAGCAACGACAAAAAGCATGAAAAACATGCTGATTTCGTCGTATTTTTCTACTTTAAGGCAGAAAGAACATTCACATATTTTCCCTTTTGCTTTTTTATAGTCTTTGGAATGACTTTCCTCTATCTTTTCTATGTCTTTGGAATGCCTTTCCTCTATCTTTTCTATGTCTTTGGAATGACATTCCTCTATCTTTTCTTTGTCTTTGGAATGACTACTTTTTCCCCAGCCCATTTCCTCGTCCTTGAAATGTTTCAACTCCGCTGCTCTCTCGTGCTTCCATCTTTGAATCATTAGAATTCCAAACCCAAGGTGAAAGATAATTGATAAAGAAATCATAATAAGCAATGGCCAAAAATAATCATTTTCTGAACTCCCCGCTATTACAGCTCGCAGCTGAGATACATTTGCAGCCAACAGTGAGGTGTCCAACAACTGCCGAACATGGTTCTGGGTATTGGAAAATGGAGATGAATTGGACTCTTGTTCAGAACTGGAAGTTGACATCTGGCAATAAGAGAAACTCATAATGAGTGTCGCTTTGTAAAATGTTAAAACATGTTGATAATAATTGTTTGTGAATTGGGGTGAATTGTTGTTAATTATTTACTTGTTCTTTATTTTGCCTTTGACCCCAGAACCCCTCATTTATTCATGATATCTTGTAGCTATTTAATTTGATCTGTTTCTTCTCACATAATTGGTGTGACTACAGAGTTCAGAGTTCAGACATTAAAGCGGCAATACGGCTGCAAATCGTGTGCTTTTTCATTCAAATGTACCCAATATATAATTCAGGAATAAGGTAAAAAGTTGAAGTAGTCGCATTTGAGAAAAATAAATATTCTCTCTTCATGTAAAATTAACGTAATTAAAATCTGCCGGAAAATCAAGGGTCGTACAACTTAGTTCTGTTCATTTGTACCACGTGAATTCTAAAATGGCACGTGCATACAATGTAGGGTTTACAATGGGAGATAGTAGTGAGTTGCGTTCCCCTCCCTCCCGCTAGGCGGCGATACTATTCCCGGTCCATAGCATCTTGTTTACATTGGATGCGAGATTACTATCGTTCGTTGTTGTATTTTGTTACGTGTGTATTTAAGATCAAAACAGTTGAAAATTATCATGAATAACTCAAAATACGGTTCCTTGAGTATAATTGAGCTTAAAAACGAACTAAGAAAACGAAATGCAAGAATATCGGGTCGGAAAGCAGAACTGGTCGACAGGTAATTCGATACTGAAAACCGCATGCTATATGTCCAACTCCAACATGTCTAATTTCTGTAATTGGTAAATCAAGTAATGCCGCAAATATTTGCAAAATTAACCTATTAAAAACATGATAAAAACCGAGTATTTGTATTTTTAACAGACTTGACGCATACGATAGAAATGCCGACTTTGGAAGAGTTGAGAAGCTTGACCCAGATTTTTACATGATATTACCTGATTACGATACATACTCGGACGTCAATTCTGATTCCCCATTCCGTGGTTTGACTATGGAAACGGTTCAAGCCTATTTTGAACTATTTGAAAAGAAGTTTGATAATCATTTTATTCAACTGTACAATGATAATTTCTTAATGTGTTACCGTATCTCCATTGATATTAACCCCTTTACATACATCAAAGGCAAGTGTCGTGCCGAAATGAGAAAAGGTGTGTCGTATACAGTTGATCTCAAAATAACTGAGGAGGGGTCAATATCGGAAGCTCAGTGTGAGTGTGCTGCAGGCATGGGGCCTAATGCACACTGTAAACATGTTGGAGCTGTCATGTATGGGGCGGTAATGTTTGCAAAGCAGAAGTTCATCAAGACAGAAGAAACTTGCACACAGCGTTTACAGACCTTTCATAAATGTAAAAGATTTAAAGGTAGCCCAATGAAATCAACAGATCTACATTTACCTGGTGCTGATGAATTTACAACTGTCAACTTTGACCCAAGACCAGAAAAATTTCAAAATAACCCAGCATATCCTGATCACTTCCAAAATGTATGGCTCAATTTCCCTGGAATTTCTAAAGTCCCAATATTCCAAACATTTACACCTGCCAATATGATGGCAGTGGCACATGACCATGACTACCTAAAACTGACACCTGAAGACCATTTCCTTCAAACATCATTCATTTCTCATATATCCAGTTCTCAAATTGAGAAGATCAAACATCAAACAATGGGGCAGGGCAATAATAAAACTTGGAAAGCAGAGAGAACGAAGCGTTTAACTTCATCAATGTTTGGGCGGATATGCAAATGCACAGAGAGAACTGACAAAAGAAAACTTGCTCAATCTCTCACAGTTACAAAAAATATAAAATCAAATGCCATTGAACACGACCACAAGCATGAATCAGTTGCCATAAAGAAGTTTAAAAATGATCACCATAAAGATGTGCAGGCAAGTGGCCTAATAATTTGTAAAGATTATCCATTTCTAGCTGCATCACCAGATGGAATCATTAATGAAGAGGAACTCGTAGAGGTGAAATGTCCATATGTTTCTAGAAACAAGAAAATTTCACCGACTACAGTGCCATATTTGAAAACAAACCAGGAAGGGAAATACTTTCTTGATAATAATCATGATTATTTTTATCAAATACAAGGACAACTTCTTTGTACTGGTGCAAAATCTTGTATTCTGATTGTTTGTTTAGCAAATAATTTAACTGTAAATGACATTGTGTATATTCAAATCAAACGGGATGATACATTCATACATGAAATGCTAGACAAATTAGAAAAGTTTTACACCAATTTCTTCAAGGATGCAGTACTTGAAAAATATTACTACAAGTCCTACAACGACAATGAGTGAAAATCTGACATGACATTGAATTTCAGTAAAAAAAAGGTACATGTAGAAAAATTTCTTACACATTCCATACAGTCAATTGATCTTGTGAAATAGTCAAATCTCAAATGTACATGTATTATGACTTGGTAATGTTTACATGATTAAAAGTTTAAGAGATATGACTGTTCAAAATTTTGAAAATATCTCTGTCCTTAATTTTTATACAGTAATATGAAGTAATGACAAAAGGGGTTCACAATAGTCAAGTGGTATTTTAATTGAACATAACTGCATTTAAAATGCACTTAATTTACATAAAACAATCAAGCATCTGCTGGAATAATTCCAGTGCGAAAATTGCACAACATGTAACAAACGAATACTATATCTGATGATAAACATGCCTCAGTACTTTTAAGAGGATGTGTTAAAATTTGATACGTTTTTCCTAAACCAATAATCCTTTCAATATGAACCCTTTTGCTCGAAACTTTTCTGTCAAGCAAAACTGTATTACCTGACATTCTATTTCTGTTTTTAAAAAAAGTAGGAATATTTATTGTAATATCTTTTGTAGCAAATATATCTTGTACATTAAAACCTTTGTCAGCCATTAAACTATCACCTTGATCGCACAGATTTTTCAAACTACTCTCTACAATTTGTCTGTCACTGGTTGAACCACTATATGCTGGACTAATAAAACTTATGAGACCCCCTGGTGTACAACCTATCAAAGCTTTCATCGTGTTTCTGTTTTTATAGGTTGAAAATGTGGCTTGTTGTGCTCTTGGTGAACTTGGTTTTTTAATAGGAAACTCAGTTGCATCTAAAATTGCTCTAGTCTTAGGAAATTTAGCTTTAAAATCTGAAGGTGAAAAATATCTGACAAGGGATTGAGGCGGCCATATGGACACCTCTTGCCATTGCTTTGACATGAATATAATCCAAGTATAAACAATATTTTTTACAGTGCTCTCAGATACATTGAAAAATCTAGAAAGTTCAAAGTTTGTAGTGTACCTTCTTAATTTCATTAAAGTCATAAAAAATTGATCTGGAATCGACACTCCTTGCACTCGAAAAAAAATATAATTAAGACAATATGCAGCAGGTCCAAGTGAATGAAGTACATACATAAATTTACTATATGTTTCTAGACCTGTATAAAAGTGAATGGCAGCATCATCTTTTTCAAAATGATCTGCACAAAATAATGGTTGTGATTGTGTTTGTGTCTGCATTTCTCTAAATTCTGGACTATATGATGTAATGTTAGTATCATTGCTTGTTGACTCATCAGCTGACACAATCTCTTCAACAAAGTCTACATTTGATTCATTAATGCTGTCCTCAAGGTCATCATGGCAAGCTTCATCAAATTTTCTCTTTTTCTGCACCCGGCCTTCTACTCGAGAAGATCTTGAAGTTGGTGCTGCCGATGACTTTGTCCAGCAGAAAATACTAGGGACTGAAGAGCTCTTTAGTCTTCCATGTAATGGTTTCTGTCCTGTTGATAAACAATGTAGTGTATATCTATTCATACTGAAAACGCTATTTTTATTCGTTTTCACATATGTGTGCTTCAACGAAATTTTTTAATGCAAGTTAAAGAACATGAAAATTAAAAAAAAAAGTGGGCTGTATAAAAATACAAATCGGCTATACACACAGCTGAAACAGTTTGCAAGAAATGTTATCTTTTCATTTGCTACAACATTTGATAGTGATCAAAACAATGTTGATTCACAATACCTTGTATTGTTTCTGTCACGTAATCGTCAGGTCTAAAATGTCGTTTGCATACAACGGCAGACTTGGAAGGCTCCCATAACTTTCTCGTATGTTCGTCCAAGCGTTTAATTGCTATAATCCACTTGTCTCTCCTTGATTTGTCGGTCGGGAACTGATGCCCGCCTCTTTCATGACATCCAGGTACATGGCAGCAACTACTGGGCATTGTTGTGTGTTCTAATTCAACTTATTACTTACTTATGTACTCTTATCGTTATTGTTTCACGTGTGTTTACTACGAAGCGGAAGTATCACAAGGACCGGGACATGTAGCGCCACTATGTTAGGAACGATAACTCACTACTTTTAACCATTATAATGAAATATTTAGTAAAAGCAATTCTGAGAATCAAAATATCTTTCCTCTCCGGTAAATTAATAATTGTTAACATATTAGTCTGCATTCAGACGAATTTAACATGATTAAGAACAAATGTTGACGTTTTCTGTATTGGGGTGCAGGAAAGGAAAATCCACCAAATCATACGTCATCGCGGCAAAATGTCAAACAAAATATCTTTCTGCAGTTCCAATGCAGTTTGCTTTTCAAATGGTAATAATTTTTATATGCCATAAGTGCATTTTTACGTTGAATTTACAATGATTTTTTTTCTTTGAAAGCCATGGAGATATGAGAAATAATAGCATGTATCAACAAACCTGTAGGGTATAGAACCTTTGCGAGCCCCACCTGAATGTCGCGGAGATCCCGTTTCTTCTTCATCCAATGATTATATTAATCTCCCAACTAAATTTTTGTCAGGAAATTTGCTTTTTAATTTCATGCCCTATTTTGGGTTTTGTTTTTCGTTTTGGTAGACTTTGTCAATGTAGCTGGCGTACCGGGCTTCCCTCTCTTACAATGCTGTTTTGTTTATGAAAACTATATGCATGCGTGAAAAGCATGGAATGTGGAACCTCGAACACGTTGCGATTTATATATTTATGGGCCATAAATAATTATTAATTTTAATGAAATAATAAGAATTATTTACTTATGAAATTTGTAATTTACTGAAAGTGTATACATTTATGAGTATGAAAAAAATTCCAAATCCTATAGGAAAATTTTAACAAGTCTGTTTTTGAAGAGATGCGCCGTATTGTCACTTTAAATACCGAGAACATCTCAAAGACTAGTGTAGAACTTTCATGTGTAAACCACTATTGTATTTGAATTATCATTATCAATTAAACGAAAATATTGATAAGTACGGAAGTCCGTTGAGGCCAGTTCAGAGAATATATTTTTATTGCGTTTAATCGCAATAAACATTGCGTTTTAACGCAAAGCAAGCACTCTGCATTCAATCGAAAAAAGATTGTGGTTCAACCGAGCTTTCTTTTGGTTATAATTACAGGAAACACAAAAACATAGGAGATGGAATCAAATGAGATCAAAATTAAAAGTTAAATGAAAACAGATTGACTGATGTGTACTACCAAATTTTTATGTACTATTAATACAACTGAAACATTCTTAATTAGTTGAAAGGCATCGTTATAAGTGTTGGGTTCTAATAGTTAAGAACAATCTAGTTGTTAGGATACCGTTGTTTAATTATAATTCTCAAAAACTGTATCATTTTACAAAAAGACACAGAAAAAAGTTCTTCTTTAGAGAATCGGGTAACAGTATATTTATTATAATTTTTGGCTAATCGATGAATGATTTCAAACTGCATAACTATCATTGTGTTTAAATGCAAAATGAATCCATAGAAGGAAGAAGTTGATTAATGCAATCTTTTGCGATAAATGCAAAGTACTTTGCGTTTAATCTCAATAAAATTTGCGATTAAACGCCATGTTTTGCGACAATTCGCAATTATATTCTTGCGATTAAACACAACTCTCTAAACTGCCCCAAAAGACTTCTGAAGCTGCTGCTAAGTCTAAAATAATATTTAGTCGCCCGCGTGGCGCAGTGGTTAGAGCGTCTGCTTTAGAGTCGCGAAGTAAAGAGTCAATCCTTACGTCGCAGGTTCGAATCCCACTGTGGGACGTGGAGACCGGTCCATTCGGATGAGACCGTATAAACCGAGGTCCCGTGTCGCAGTAGGTTTTAGCACGAAAAATAAAACCTCCCTGCTCAATGGCCCTGAATGCCGAGTATAGGAACAAATTTGCAGCTCTCCACCGGCAAGTTGTGGCGTCTCCATATGAGTGAAAAATTCTCGAGAGGGACGTTAAGCAATATACAATCAATCAATCAAATAATCTTTATAATCTTAATATTAAACTTATATCAAATATAATCTTTAATATAATCTAAATATTTTCTAACCTACATGTTATTTTTGTTGTAGAAAAATAAATTCAGTATTTTCCAGATGATACAAATTTACTCGTCAAAGTCTCCAGAAAAAATATATCGATGAACATGGCGATTCATAGAAGGGAGAATATCTTGCTAAACTTACAATGTTCCTGTGATCAATTTCATCTTCATTATCAGATTTGCAGTCCACTTTACAACACAAGACCCCATTTTTATTGTGATGTATCTGGAAAAGATATTTGTTTGAATTTACCTGATGAAATACGAAGTGAAATTTTAAGCATTGGTGAACAACAGGAAATGCAATGTTTAATTTTAAATCAACGTTTTCCTAATCAACACAAATATAGAAGAAAACAGCTGCTATATTTCTGCCCCAACATGCAAGATAATTTATATTAACATGCAACATAAGTATGTAGATATGTTGCATCTTGGATCTACGGTGGCAGAAACGGCCGTTAGTAAGTAAATTTACCAATATTTAAATTATATTTTATTATACGCTGGGTAACTTAATTTTTTGTCAAAATGTTGACTTGAATATGTTGCATAGGAGTCGGAAAGGCTTTGCAAAGATAGACATAATAAAGGAATTAAAAATTGGGGTTTACCTTTTTGCTGGTTTAACGCCTTTGTGTTGCATACAATGTTTATGAGCACTCTTATACTATTATTTTCTACTTCAGATGCACCATATTCAGGTTCAAACGAGGTCAATTCGCACATTAAACCCACGTTTGAAGTCTCTCCAGAGCTGGAAAACGCAAACTGTTGATTCAGCCTTCACAAATCCATATCTCTAACATTTGCAATTTAAACAGCCCACCTCCCTATTTGTAGAATTACGATGGCTTTTTTTTACCCAGCCAAAGCCGAGTCGGGAACATTGTACATTTTGGAAAATTGTAAGATTGAGAGTGATAGATCAAACATATTCTAGAAATACATACACACCCGTACTAATGTTTTCGGAACCTTTTATTTTTCGGTGTTCTGACATTATAAAACCCGATGAGTTCAGAGTAGCTCTGGCGGTGGCTGTGGCTGTGGCGAGAGTTAGCGATACTACAGCGATTTCGGGTAAATTATTCACGGAAAGGTGGCTAGAAAGTGACTTGCACGTGGAGAAATGGTAAACAGCAAAGGTATGTTGCGTTTCAGTTTTCACCACCCTATATCTGTAGACTGAAATGTGCTTCAATCGATCTCTCTTGAATTCATTCAAACTTAAATAAGTATTCTCCCTGATACAATTTCTGCAGTCATGAATTGAAATTTCTTTTTGGACAAATATTCTTGCATGGGAAACGGGACTATATTTTTTGGCGTCAGATTAGCAAATGAGGCACGGACATGACTTAGCTGACAAATCAGCTGAATGAGAATTGCATTATTGGCCACTATGAACACTACAGGAATTTTACGCTTGAAAGACAAGGAAAATCTTCTGGCGATCTGAAAGGCACAAAGACCACTGATTTTTCCATTCATTTCGTAAATGAAAAGCATTTTTTAAGAATTGTATTATTTTCATGTTCAAAGCTATTTCATGCTCTATTTTCATTCCTTTTTCTGCACAAAGACAAACAATCCATTTGTTAGATAAACGGTGGAAGTCTAGGTTTCTTAAAGTCATGCTGCAATTGAAAGCGATTTGCGTCTCTATTAATTCTTTTGTTGTACTATCGTTGAATACAATTGTCAGGTGTATTCCCTGGCCAAAACACGTGATCACGAGTATAGTTATGTCCATTTAAATGCATAGGAGATGCTGTTCGTTTTCTTTACCTGTTGAAGCGCTGGTGTTCTGAACTTGACACAAAGTACATTTTTAAACATATTTTTGTCTAATTAACAAAAGATTAAAAACGCGCGTGACATCTTTCATACTTTCTAATCTTTGTATTTTGTTCATAAGAACATTTTTTTTTTAAATTTTGCACTCCATTGACATGATCATAAATTGACCTGAACCACGTGTTCGAAGTAAAATGTAAACATGTATTTGGCGTACAAATGTAATAGTTGGTATTCAACGATTGGTCAGTTGCTCGTGGTAAGATCCTCTGTTCGTATTAATAAAAATAGCCATATAAGGCAAACGAAGGTTTGTCAGTGTAGATAATATAACTCATTTTTACCAGCGTATCGGTCGCGTGTACTGCAGTTTTCGTAAATTATGTTAAGATATATTTAACACCCCCCTTTTTTTTAGCCACCATTTACTGTTGAAAATCATGAAAGTCTCTCAGAGAGGTCTGAAAACACATTTTCCACAGGAGATCTTTTCAAAAGAAACAGACGGTACTCAAACAGATTACCCGGTATACTAATTTCCTGATTACTACCAATTTTATTTATAAAACCGGGAATGGAACCTTTGATTGGGTCAACATTAACCACGTGTCTTGAATTTAAATCACAATAACATTAGAAGGGGTGATACAGATGACCAATTAAGTCCCGATAATATTTTTGCTGCAGAGGTGAGCGAATTTAGCGAGCAACTTGTCAAACTTTTTATGTTTGCTGACAGAAATTATTTTTTTTAATCAAGACTTAAACGTATCGTAAATGAATCTGATAATATAAATAAAAATAATAATTCAAGTATGATTTCAATGGTTATTCCACTGGCTTTAATTTACTTCATCGAAAATATGGGGTAATTTTCAGTTGAAATTGTGCTAACTTTTGCTCCCTTTCCTCTTTTGTATAGATAGTGATTATGTATCAAAATGATGCTTGAGTTTCTCATTGACAATATCTAGGTGTTTTTTTTTAGACCGGAACTTCCAAAAAACTATTGGAATTCCCATGGGTACTCATTGCGCTCCGTTATTAGCAGACCTATTTTTGTATTCATATGAAGCAGAATTTGTGCAAAATCTTATGAGTGAAAAGAAGGAAACACTTGCCTTCGGCATCGGGTGACATAACACTCCAGGGCTTTCCTGTCACCTCGGGGCAAATATTCTGGTACATGTCACCCTCGAAGCCATGTGATATATGTTATATGACATTTTTAAAATTAAAAGAAAATTTAAATCGTTAAAATGTACACAAATAATCAAAAAATGCTTTCTTGACGTTAAGAAACACGCTGTGTTGTTTACTTTTGCTTAGCAACCGACGTCATGAAATCTCGAACTCGAACTAAAATGCGTAACGTTAAAACACGTGAACGTGATCGAAAGGATGACATAACTGTTTCCGTCGAGGGAGACCTAACTGTTTTCGGCGTGACATAACTGTTTCCGGTGTGACTCGGCATTTTTCACGGTTTATAGCGAAACTTTTTACATTTGTGATAAAATAAGAAAACTTATTCAAAAATGTTATATTAAGATATGTCGACGATATTGTCCATTAAAATTGGTAATTTCCATTCCTATGTCGATACGATACATCCTGCTGAGCTTGAGATAAAAGATATCACAGAGTCTGACACATCTGTTTCATACTTGAATATATTACTTGAAAAAGACGTTAATGATAATCTAACAACCAAGCTCTATGCGAAACGTAATGACTTTTACTTTCTATCGTCAAACTCCATTACTTATGCAGCAATATAATTGTACCTTCTTCACCTGCATACGAAGTTTATATCTCAAGAACATGTACGTATGACCATATTGACAAGCAAGTTAATGAAACAAGAATATCAGCAGTCTCGTTTAAAGTCATCATTTCGTAAGTTCTATGGTCGACACAATGACCTTGTCATGATCATCAAGTACAATTTATCATTGAGTCAAATGTTGAGTGACCTTTTTCATACTAATTGTTAGTCCATTATTTACATTCTGAATTGACGACAGATTTTCCCGTTATTTCCCGATCATGACAAGGAGCACAAGGCGGGCGAGACCGGTCGGCAGGGGATGCTTATTCCTCCATGGAACCTGATCACACCTCTGATGTTTCGGAGGTCCTTGGACTTTGATATTGAATACGATTCGTTATCTCCATATGCTTAATTTACAACAACGGAAAACGGAAAAATTCTAGGAAAATGTGAAAATAAAGATCAAATAATCTGTTTGAAAATGTTATTCAACAATCGAGTTTATAAAAACGATGTTGCAGTAATTGAATCGACTAAATTGCCAAAATGTTGACCCCAAACGAAAATGTTGATGTCCGTTTATCATCACCATTTTTATTGTCAATAATTAAAGTATCTTGTGTCTCGAATCAATTGGGAGATAAGCCATTCATATGCAGGTGATAATAGTACTAATATACTGCTATATAAGTGGGGATAGTTGACAATATAGCGAAATTCTTCACATTTATCAAAATGCTTAGCTGTTAGTATTTCATAAATTTCTTTTTAGAAAATATACAATATGTTCAAGCAAATACTTCAGACTATGTGGTGATTTGTATTTCTAGTTGAATTAGATGTGTCGAATCAAGTTAGGAATATGTCAAAGAATTAATGACATTATGTTAGTATACTTTTATAATTGTTCACAATCCTGGAATTAATATATAAATACAAAAAAATATTCTACCAGCACAGAGTCTTACTTTCTTGTTTGAAGGCGAGTTCTCTGATCCATTGCCTTCAAGGAGATTACGTTGAGTGCTATCGTTGGACATTTTAAGTCAACACATGTAATAACTCTGTAAAAAGTCATAAGAAACTTCAAAAAGATATGAGATTCGAATCAAAAGTAATGTCACAACAGCTCTGAAATCTTACTGATTGAAAATGTTCAACAAAACTTAATACAGTATAGTGATATCTCTATCTGATATGATATTTGCTTTATTATTTTTTTTATTTTTATATGTATAATTTTTATATTTCATGATATGTGCAATAATTCATAAAACATTTCAATAAGTACTATCTTGGATCTCCTCTACTGGCGCTCGGAATAAATGCACCGACGTAGTTATTTTCAAAAGCACTGAGAGTTGAAAAAATTCCGACATCGTTTAAGAATTACCAAAAGATTTGACACCATTTTGATACACGATCTTCTCAAAAATTATTTTGATTCCCACTTTAATATTGGGATCCTACGAGACAGGTAAATTCAGATTTAGTTTTCTGATTTGATTTTGTAGAATTGCGTTCTCATGAAACGCAATTTCCAAAATTCTTTGTTATGTTTTTAACAATAAAACAAGACACAAACTTTTCACGAAATCAAACGGTGCAAAATACCTCCGCTGGGTTTTTTAGAAGTGCTAAATCATGAATATTTTATGAATCTAAGAGAAGAGAGAAGTGCTAAAACATTTTAATTGCAAAATTAATGTAATTGCTCATTATATTTTTATAAACTAAACGAAGGCGCAGCCTAATAAAAAAAATAGACTAAAAATATGGACCAGACACGAATTATGAACTTTTTCTGTCTGTTACCTTGAACTTGCATAAATGACATTGGTTCAAAGTCATGACACAACCTCAGGTTATAAGCAATGTTTGTGTGAAGTAGTAGATTTTAGTTTTTCCATAATAAAGAAAGATATGGACCGGATACGAGGTTATGACACATCCTTAGGGCATGAGCAATCTTTGTGTGTTATGAGAACTTACCAAGTTTATCCTTAAGAAAGATATGGACCGGACACGAATTATGAAATTTTTCTTCCAGTGACTTTGAACTTCCACAAATGACCTTGGGTCAAGGTCATGACACACCCTTAGGTCAGGAGGAATCTTTGTGTGAAATTAGAAACTACCAAGTTTATCTATAAGAAAGGTATGGACCTGACACGAATTATGAAATTTTTCTTCCAGTGACCTTGAACTTCCCCAAATGACCTTGGGTCAAGATCATGACACACCCTTAAGTCATGGGCAATCTTTATTTGGAGTAGTAGACTCTAATGTTCCTCCGTAAGAAAGATATGGACCGGACACGTTTGCACATACATAATGACAGACAGACGGACAAGGTTATTCCTATATACTCCCTCAAACTTTGTTTGCGGGTGTTTAAAAAGATCAGATTTTTTACGCTGGTTTCAGATTATATTGAAAACTGTTGTTCCCTGTTCATTCAGAGGATTTAATTCGAATAAAACATTTCAAATTCATAGTCCATAATAATTTCAAATTTATTAATATATTTGCGTTGCATAAATTGATGTGATTTGCAAATAACAGCATGATAGGTTTATTGTAGAAATTGTTTTCAAAGAGCATTAGTTTATTTTGAGAATAACTGATTTTATGTGTTACTTGCGATCGTTAACAGTTACAAACTGAGTTTGATAATACACATTTTACATCTTAAGAGACCCATCCGGTACTTTAGATTTGGAAAGTTATTTTGTCCATCTTAATACGAACGGTCGCCCGCGTGGCGCAACGGTTAGAGCGTCTGCTGTAGAGTCGCGAAGTAAGAAGGTGATCCTTACGTCGCGGGTTCGAATCCCACTGTGGCACTCGGAGACCTGTCCATCGGATGAGACCGTATAAACCGAGGTACCGTGGTCACACTAAAAAGTTCCTTCCCAGCTCAATGGCCCTAAGTGCCGAGTATAAGACAAAATTTGTAGCTTTCCACCGGCAAGTGGTGGCGTCTCCATATGAATGAAAAATTCTCGAGAGGAGCTACATGTATATGAAACATTTATCTGAATAATTTAAATTTTGTTGTACACCTTCAAAGTCATAAATTTTTATACTCATTTCTTTGCTTTGTTTACAGGATAAGGGTGAATTGTGATCCAAAGATTTTAAAATTACCTGAGAAAAAATCAGTTTAACTGATGGTGAACATGTAACGTTAATAATGCATTTGTATTTCAAACAAAGTGTATCAATAAAATGACGCACAATAAAATGTTATTAACTCTTTAGATCATGAAAAGTTTTAATTTGTCTCATAGAAAAATTAAAACTTGTTTAATTGCAAAAATTCAACTTGTCTTATTGCAAAACCGATACCAAAGTAATGAGTAGAACAATCATTATAATTAGTGACCTACCTTATGCTTACTTACCTTATCTGTTTTAGGGTTAAATTATCTTGCGTCTTCCAATTCAAGTATTTTATAGATAGGTTGATGGTTCTTCCAAAAAAGTTAAACTGTTCCAAGAAAAGACCATTGAAATATCACAATAATGTTGAAGCAAGCAATTAATGATATGGTATGCAACCACTATTATAATTAATTAAAGGACTGAATTATTTCGATAGGATAGATGAAGCAAGAAATAGAGCTATGTGTTCAGATTTTGACATTGCTTTTGTTAGAAATAATTTATGAAATAAATTATAACTGATTAATATAACAATGCGATAAATTTAATAGTATTATTCAGTAGTGATAAATAACTCTTCAAAGGAATTTAAATATCACCCTGAAGTTGATAAGCAAGGATGTATAATCATCTATGAATTCTCAGGCTATGATTTACACAGACTTTGTCAGATATTTAAAATCCTATTTACATGATTCCATCTCTAGAATTTTTAATATCCGTGTTTTTTTGTCCTCCTCGCTTATATGTTTATTCATAGATTTTTTAAAGGTTGACCAGGGTTTCCTGATAAGGACACAATGACAAAAATACAAGTACCGGCCAAAGTTCCTGGAATGTAGAAGAACCTGTAGGAGTGCTTTAAGGAAAAATCGACAGACCCTACATCTGAGGCTGTAAATGAAATAAATAATGAAATACACAACAAAATGGATAAAAACCATATGCAACCGCAAATCAGACTAGCTTTAAAAGAATGTTTACTTGCCCTTCACCCGACTCAGAATCAGTATTTGTCGGTAGGTAGGTTAGCATTTTTTTTAGAAAATGTTAATTTCAGTATTCTAAATTCTTAAAATATATATTCCAGAATATATAAAAAATTTCATTACTTTTGGAGGGCAAAAAAAATCTGAGTGGGGCTATGCTTAGCCAGTCAGCTTTGAGAGAGTAACCAAACATTTTCTAAAGATGGCTCCATGAGCGATTCTTTTTACTATATGTTTTCTACACCACAGTCAATGTTTTCACTGCTTTTCTGTGCGAATCCACATTATTTTCGTCTTCAATTTCAAGCAAATCCATTGTGACACAAAAGCAATTCGGTATGTTAATTAATACCCAATGAGTTATATGAACAGCGTAAGTGTGTATGCGTATAATAATAAGTGCTTATCCACTGGTTGGGAGGGATCTTTTATCAATCCTTGACAAGAACTCATCCCTGAAGGCTTGCCCTCGGGGCATTTCCTTTCGCGGGTTAGATAAAGAGTCATCCTAATCACAACCAGTCGATAAGCGTTATAAGAAATAAGTTATTAGAATAAGCAGAAAATATTTAAGTGAAGTTTAATTAGATGCCATGGGCAAACGTTAGGATACGTATGAGCGAGAATGCTAGAGAGTTTGCCTCTGAGACAACTAGAATAATTCGCCCTATTCGAATTAGAATATGCAATGGCCATTCATTGGCAAATCTCGCTTTTAAATCCGCATATTGTATTTATTTTAGTTTTATTCTATTCATTTTGTTTAATCAGTCATTTAATAAGTTTGGTTTACTTAGTTCATTATCTCCTAAGTGAGAGTTGCACAATTATGGCCAAGGGTAAGACTATAATCCTGATCCTTTGATATTGTTTAAAAAGAAAATGGCCAAAGTCTAGGACAAATAGATTTGTTATTCTTCTATGATAAAATTATAGCATTATAATTTTTAAACATTTCATTTGACTTTGAGCGTGTACATCTTTGCACTACAGTTGGAGCTCCTGAAATCATTTAAACTTTCATTTATGTAATCTTGCCATTGCTCCGATCGTCAAAGTTCATGAAACACTTTCGGGTCGTGGTTAAACTTCTTTGGATGCACAATGTCTCTCATATTCAAAATGAAAACTTAATTCCCGTCCTACAGAAATACTGTCAAACAGTATGAGACGTACGTGTTTATTCTCACAACCAGTAACAAATTTCATCCCATATTTAATGGGCATGACTTCAGTAATGAAAATACAAATTTAAAAATCTTTTTCTTAGCTCTCAACCTGAGGCCCGCGTGGCGCGGTGGTTAGGGCATCTGCTCTAGCTGTGGGACATGGAGACCGGTCCTTCGGATGAGACCATATAAACCGAGGTCCCGTATCGCAGTAAGTTCTGGCACGAAAAGAATCCCTCCCTTCTCAATGGCCCTGAGTGCCGAGTATAAGATAAAATATGCAGCTCTCCATCGGCAAATGGTGGCATTTCCATATGAGTGAAAAATTCTTAAGACTGACGTTAAACAACATACAAACACACTTTTTTTCAACCTGTCACCAGCATGGGGTAAAGTACGATTGTACGTCTGCTCCAGTGTCACGGAATGAGGAGTAGATCAGTACGTCGCGAGTTCATGTTTATAATACGTGTATTATATTTATAGTATTTTTTCTATGTGTATCTTTCCTACCTCTTCTCTACTATGTATGATTGTACATTTAAGAGATTAAATCATTGTCAATTGTAATACATGTATCATTTGACTTTGTAAAACCTTCAAATGAAATTTGCCAGATCTTTCCCGCCACATAATTTCTTTTTTAAATGTTTCACGATTCGACAATTATCTATCAAATTACGTTGACAATGCACATTTTCATCTCATAAAATAGACCCAATGGACACTAGAAATTTGAAACCTTATTTTGTCCATGCAACTCAATACAATCGTTACGATTCGATAATTATCTATCGAATTACGTTGATAATGCACATTTACATCTCATAAGATAGACCCATCATACACCACAAATTTGAAACCTTATTTTGTCCATGCAACTCAATACGATTGTCGTTCCGATCTGTATCTGAATCATGTATTGAAATGAATTTAAAATAGAATTATTCCATCTACGAAAATATACCTACAGCCCTCTCTGATATTTTTTTCTCATGTTTTCAGGGGAAATTTATATTGTCAACAATGGTACATGTTTTGCAAGTAGATATTAAGACAATTTTAAGTATTTTAAATTGTGCTACATACTTTCAAGTCCATACTTGATTATACACATGTATATGCGATGTGCACCGGGTAAGGGTGAATTGTATTCCCGAGTAATATGAAAAACATAAAGACGATAAGAAATTTTTATAGCCTCCAATAATATTATTTAGTAGCCATGGTTTTCGGTCCACTCCGCTCCCAATATGTATGAGGAGTTTAAAGGACCAAAAACCCTCGGCTAGCAAATATAGCAACCGATTTAATGTAGAGTAGATTTCAAATCAAATACCCGGTACCTTGCTATATTGCAAAACGCCTCAGATGAATTTTTGAGGTCATTTATATTAATTTTTTAGGTAAGCTAAGAATTGTTGAAGGATAAAAATACAATGTGAAACAAAGAAGTAAAAGAAAGTAGAAAGATCAAATATGCTTTATCTTAAATTCTTGATTAGTTGTAAAGAGTGGATTGGTAACTTGAAAGAAATAGTGGAAAAAATATTTAACAGTGAAAAATTAATGTTGAACATGTATTAGTATTTCAAGCATTGTGTATTAAAAGATCGGCACACAATAAAATGTTTTTCACACAGTAATTCTAAACAACACTGATTATAAAGTAATGAGTAGAGAAATCATTTTCTTTGGTATATCCTACTAACCTTATCTATTCGAGGATTAAACAAACCCCAAATCCAACAGAGATAGATAAATATGTATGACTATTTTTTTCAAAAACGAAACCAAAGCTACATAGAAAATCTCCCAATATGGATGTCAAAGCAAACAATTAATTGATGCAACATTTTGGACATATTTTCGGTCGACCGTCGTTTGACAATAAGGGTGTCCAAAGTTTTGGCCGATGATCGGGCGACTAAATTTTTCTGGTCTTGTCGGCTGAAAGAACATGATCGGCCGATACAGTATCGGGCGACACTTAGTAGTCACATTAATTCCTAGGGACACCGATGACTTGGATAAATAGCACAAAAAATCTTTTTTCTTTAGAGTTCAGCAATATTTATATAATAGTGTTGTGTTTTGCGTGCACTGTTCCTAAATAGTAGTCAGGGTTTGACACATGGAGCACGAGCCGGAGGCGAGTGCACTATGTGTCAAACCCTGACTACTATTTAGGCATATTGCACGCAAAACACAACACTATTGTTATTATTATGCTGACTGTTGTAACTGTATAAGAACGGCAATATTTTCTTCTTTCCCAATGTTTCATCACCTGTAACATTCGTCTACTCTATTATGACGTCACCTTATGCAACATGAACGTCATAATCTTTTTCTTTTATTTTGAACGTTCCATGCTTTAGGTAAAATCTACAGATAGTTTTAGAGAATAGTATTTGAGTGAAGGGAGGGGGTTTGCAATAAACTATTTTAGAAGAATTATTTTGTTTATTTTTAATCCTAAGTGTAAAATATTTGAAACAAAGTTTATATGTATCATAGTACATGACTATAGATAACGGCGTCTATGGCGTAATCGGTAGCGCGTCGGACTGACAATCTCGGGGTCGTGAGTTCGCTCCCCGGTATGGGCGTTGTCGGATTTTCTAAAAAAAAAAAATGAGGAAGCCGTGCACTATTTCGGCATAGTGTGCTTACGCTATATAAATCCTTAGAACATTATGCGAGAATAGTAGGGTATGGGTTATATGGAGACAAACTGACAGGAAGCATAATAATTTTTCATAGATCTATATTCAAATATGTGACGTGAGTAATGTTTACAATGCAAAGTGGCAGAATCTTATAAAATTGTGACTCAATGTTGAAAATGTGTGCAAAATTTTGAATGGAATTGCATAAAAACGACAAATGGTGCATTTTTAAGCAGCAAAGAATACTTAAGATTTCTTTATTATCTTACGGATTAATTATTCATGTTATTTCCGTCCAAAAAATTTATATCAATCCATGCATTAAAATTTTGTTTGTGTTATGTATCCTTACTAGGTTAAATATTCACAAGTCGGCCAATTGTCGTCCGATCATCGAGCTCTAAGCTACAGTTTGATTTTAAGCATCGGCCAAAATTTTAAAAACCCTTATTGTCCAACGATGGACGACCGACTTAATAAACTGACCACTGATGGTCGGACGATGATCGAAGGTTGGTCGACGGATAACTTCAATTGAAGGAATCGGCCACCGACGTATAAAAAATTTATAACTTGGACCGATAGACACAAAATTGGTCGTCCAACAAAAAAAGAGGTCAAAATCGGGCAAGACAACGGCCGATGAACTGACGACTGTCACCCGAAGAATCCCATTTTTGCTTCAAAACCCGTCGGCCGTTGGTCATTTTTTGGAAATGTGACTGGGGTTTTAGATATGCGTCTTTTGTTGTTTTCAATGCAATTCTATGCAAAATTTTGCACAAATATTTAATATTGTATCACAATCTTACAAAATTCTGCCACATTGCCTTGCAAACATTACTTATGCCACCTATCTGAATTCTGAATATAAATCTTTAAAAAAAATATTGCTGATTTTTAAAGAAAAAAAGTTGTTTCTTTTTTTAAATTATCCAAGTCATCGGTGTTCCTATGAATTAATGTGACTGCTCCATGTCGCCCGATACACATGTCGGCCGATCATATTCTTTCAGTCGACAAGACCAGAAAAAAAATTGGTCGCCCGACCATTGGCTTAAATGTGTCCTAGGCATAAGCAGTATATCTTTACTTGCTTATCCAAATGTAAAAACCCAAGGTTTCTTGGTCTAATAAATGTTTAAAAATGAAATATAATTTTGAGAGATGTGTATTATTTAATAAATCTGAACTTTATTTTTTATTTTAAAAAAGTTAGACTATTTGAATCTAATTGACATGCTTTTTTGTTATTTAAATATATTTTGAATTTTTAATGTCTGCTTTTGAAAATTGCTTTTTATGATTGTCAAACAACTGATGTAGTAAATTCTTAATTTCTTTCTAATTTTTCTAAAAGCAACCTGAATCAATTCCATTCTACATAATTCCAGTTTAATTCGGTAATTGGACAGGCATAAAACTTACATGGAGATATTAGATCCTTTTGGGAACATTTAAATCATCGTCCTTTAGTTTAAAGAGGTTGATTTTCAAAATAGTTCCACGAATTGAACAATATCAATTGCATTCTCTGAAAGCCTGAATGCACACTTGTTCCTACAAGTACCACTACCCACCAAATTAAGGCGGGTATATTTTGTACAAAAAAAATTGAAACAGCGTGAATCTTATATTATATTGAATGATGGACGAGACTAAATAACAATAAAATTTTTTAAACCATTAAGGATGTTGGCTAAAATTAAGGACTAATGTCTTGATAAAATTTAATGTCTTTTTAGTTTCGGAATAAATTAATATTTCCAGAAGAAAAAAAACATAAAAATCGGGGGTAACATGTAATAAACCAGTCCTCCCTGTTTCCCGTTTAACTGAATTTATTTTAAACAATTAACATACTGAATAACTTTACTTGAATCTTCACCGTTTATGTCTTTTTCAGATCCAAATTTTTGTCTTAAATCGGGCAAATCGCAACTAACCATAGAAAAAGAGTATGTCTTAGTATCAAAAAGAATTTGTTTTATTAAAAAAGAAAACACAATGAATTTGAACATATTAATTCAAGTAGCGTGTATTTTTATACTCACGTATTTAAATGGAAATATTCTTCAAGTTGCCAACCACACCTCAATGCATTGTAAGGGAGTGATACAATGAGGTATATACCTACAGACCAGGGGTTCGATGTAAAAAACGATAACTCATTACCGGAAATAGTTTACAGCTGGTCTCTGCTAGCTGCCCAGTTACATTCACTTTCATTTGTAAATAATATTTTGTATAAATAATAATACAAAAAACAATTTCACATGCAGGCAAAATACAGAAGAAAAAAACTTTTTTCAACAATAAACTGTTCATTATTAAAAATAATTGTGTAAATATTTATTATTTGTTGTCAAACAAATCATAGATGGAAATGATTGACTTGAATCCTAGCATTAGATTTTGTACTGTTAATTAAATATGTATTACATTTATAGTATTATTTCCTATGTGTAATCTTTTCTACCTCTTCTTTACAATGTATGATTTTACATTCAGAGGTGGAGTTAAGTGGACCGAAATCCCTTGGCTAGCAAAGATTTAATGTAGAGTAGATTTAAATCAAATACCTTGCAATATTGCAGAACGCTTCAAATGAATTGTTGAGGTCATAATTATTAATTTTTTAGGTAAGCTAAAAATTATTGAAGGATAAAAATATAATGTAATACAAAGAAGTAAAAGGAATTAGAAAGGTCAAGAATGCTTCATCTTAAATTCTTGATTATTAGTAGTTATAAAGAGTGGATTGGTAACTTGAAAGAAATAGTGGAAAAATATTTAACAGTGAACAATTAATGTTGAACATGTATTAGTATTTCAAGCATTGTGAATTAAAAGATAAGCAAATAAAATGTTTTTCACACAGAAAATCTAAACAAAACTGATATAAAGTAACAAGTAAAGAAACGATTTTGGTTTCCAACTAACCTTCTCTATTTGAATATTAAACAAACCCCAACATGCCCAAATCTATAGAAAATATCCCAATATGAATGTCAAAGCAAACAATTAATTGATGCAGCATTTTCGACATGTAGTAACATGTCTGAGTATTCTAAAGGACTAAGTTAGTTTTGCTTTGTGGGCGGTTTTTGTCATGACTTTATAATGTAACAAAACAATTAATACAAAACAATCTTAAGACTTTAGATGCCGCACAAGTTGAGAGGCAAAGATAAATGATCATAGATAAGGTTAATGAGTTTTTTCGCTAATAAAGAGTTGAAAGCAATCTCGCCAAAATAAAGTGTCGTGAATATCTAGTGATCTCGGTAAGACAAAATTATGTACTATAGTATTCTAAAAGTAGTGTTAATTAGAAGGGATTTCACAAAAACTGCAAAAAACTTTTAGAAAATTTAAAATCCTCATTTTTCCCTAAAAGTTGTTAACATCAACGCATTTTTTATACACCGTAATCAACCAGTAACTATCAACCATCCATCGCGATAAATTAAAAAACCAGTGGTTTTGATATTGAAGGCCACTACTTTTTAATAATCAAAGTACTGAAAGTACTGAATCGAGGTGACGTCTTCGAGAGAAAATGTGAAATTCATCCGCAAGACACTGGCACATTCAAAAATTTAAATCTAGGAGAAACCCCAATGAAAATCACTGGAAAGAAAAATGTGAGCAACAAGGGAATGCATTCTGTAACTTATTTGATCTATAATAACTGAACTAGTTATCCTTAAGTACCCGTCACCTTAAGCGGAAAAAACCTCGCATTTCTCTTCAAACTATTTTTTGATTTGTTTCTTGTTGCACAGTAATAAAGATGAACATTATATTTAATGATATTAACAAAAAAGTACAGACACTGGGCTTATATAAAACCACTAAAGACAATGTGTACCCTGCCATGCGGCGTCATTTTTTCAAATATATCCTAACTCTCTCACCAGCGTCCTCTACAATATGCCAACGTATTAAGAACCCCTCACCCCCCCCCCCCCCCCCCCCCCACACACACACACCCTAGTTGAACTTTTCATACCTTTTTCTTAAATTTTAGACATGAGAAATTGTTTTAAAGATTTCAAATAGTATCAAATTGCATGTTAAAATGTCGCGCTTATGTTATCATAACGCGTAGTACATTCCTGCATTTGTATATAAGAAATTAAAATAATTGAGCCGTATTCAACATGTTAGTTATGTAACTTATGTTGAACCTTTGCAATAGACCTTTATAAAATGACTGACAGGTAAAAATGAACATGTTAACGCAGTTTCGATGTAATAGCACATATATAGGGGAAAGATGCTCACTGGTTTCACATAAAATATGATACATATGATTAAATTAATGTAAATTTTTTTCGACGCTTTTTTGAACTTCATTTACTTGTTATAGTAGCTTTGAATGTTATTGTGAATTTTCAGCATGCATAGATTACGTTACAATCGCTTTCATTTACAAACTGCACGGAGATCCCGAAAAGTGATGGAGTTAGGGTATAGTGACGGATTTAGAGGGTTTGGCAATGCTCAGTTCTACAAATAGAGAAATGCTAAGAAGAATCTTTGCCATACATATATAAATGTATAAAAAAAAAAATAAATAAATAATGTGTCATATATTATGCAGACTCTGGGGCCATAAACTTAATGGCTATAGATGAGCACACTCTTGATCTCAGTCTCACTCTTCCATAAATACTGGTAATTCCTTAGGTAAAAGTGAAATTAGGACCAAAAATGCGCCGGAGTCAGGAGACAACATTTATCATCGATGCAGCTTAGCATCTAATACAATCAAAAACCCTAGCCTCTCTTTAATAATTTTTTTGCCAAAAGCAGGCCTATTTTGACATTTTTAAGAAAGATATAAATACTGCATTTTAAAATTTGACTTCCCAAATAGAAGATAAGTGGATTCATGATTTAACTTCAGTGATTAGATCGTCCATCATTTCTAAATCTATTTTATTAGCTTTAAGGTTTTTTATTGTATTACTATCAAATTAAAATACTTAGCATACATGTAAGGTATAGTTAAAATATATATTATTTGATATTTTCCACATTTTTATAAATGTCTATAGTTTGAAAACAAATTAATCATTATTATCATTCAAAAGTTTCAACTGATAGACTTTGTTACATCCTCTTCAAAGTACATTTTCAAATTCCTTATTATTATAGATCGAATTATTTCTCTCTATTTCACCCCTACTAATGTGTTCGGAACCTTTTATTTCTCGGTGTTCTGCAAATTATAAAACCCAATGAGTTCCAAACAGCTCTGGCAGTGGCTCTGGCGAGAGTTAGCGAGACTTCAGCGAGATAGGGTAAATTATTCACGGAAATGTGGCTAGGAAGTGACTAGCATGTGGGGGCATGGTAAACAGAAAAGTTATGTTGCGTTTCAGTTTTCACCACCCTAGACTCAGCTGATAATGTCTGTAGAAATGTAATTCAATCAATCGATCTCTTTTACATTCATTCAAACTTAAATAAGAATTCTCTATACTACAATTTTCTGCAGTCATAAATTAAAATTTCTTTTCGAACAAAGTTTTTGCATGGTAACCGGGACTATATTTTTTGGCGTCAGATTAGGAAATGAGGCACCAGCATGATTTTAACTGACCAATCAGCTGAATGAGTATTGCATTATGGGTTACTACGAATACTACAGGAATTTTACACTTGAGAAAAAGAGAAAATCTTAAAATTGTGAATGAAAAGCATTTTTAAAAATATTATTTTCATGCTCATAATGACAAACAATTCATTTGTTAAACAGTGGGAGTCTAGGTTTCTGAAAGTCATACTGCAAAAGTAATTTGTGTCTGTATTAATTCCTTTGTTGTACTATCGGTGAATACAATTGCCAAGTGGATTTCCTGGCCGAACACGTGATCATGAACGTAAACAAAGTTTTGTTCATTTAAATCTTTCATAGTTTCTTATCTTTGTATTTTGTTCGTAAGAACATTTTTTCATTTTGCAGTCCATCGACCTACGTGTTCGAAGTAAAATGTAAACATGTGTTTGGCGTGAACTTTGATCTTCATTCAACGATTGGTCAGTTGCTCGTGGAACGATTTTCCGTGCGCATTTATAACAATAGCCATATAAGGCAAACAAAGGCTTGTCAGACTGGTGTAGATGATAATACACATATTTTACCAGCGAATCGGTCACTAGTGAGCTAATTTTCGCCGAAAGTATGATGTATTGTTATTTTAACACCCCCTCCTTTAGCCACCCTTTTTCTGTTGAAAATCATGAAAGTCTTTAAGAAAGTTTTGGAAACAATTTATTACAGGATATGTTTTCAAAAGAAACAGGCTATAGCAATATCATGTTTACTGCCAATTTTATTTATAAAACCGGTTCTACTCTATAAACTTTGAATAGATCAACCTAAACCACGTGTCTTGGATTTAAATCACAATAACATTAATAGGGGTGTATTTGAACTCTTTAGATTATGAATAAAAGAAACCACGTAATAATAACTTTATTACAAGTATAAATTATTATGCAAACTAAATCAAAAGCTCTAAAATATACATACCGTTGGTATGACATCGATAGATGTCTTGTAACAACGTAATTTTTCATATGAGGAATCCTGAATTCTAGAGGAGTTCCGACCGAGTATTCAATGAAATGGTCATTAGCATACAGCGAAATAGGTACAAGGACCCCGCTATTATTCACCTTTTTCAACAGTGATAACACTAAAGAGATTTATCAAATAGGGAGGATAATTTTACGTTCAAAATAAATTTGTTAATGAATTACAAAAACAGAGGGGTGAAAATAACTTCGCTTTTGTGATATTTACCATGAAGCGCGAAAATAACTTCGCTTTTGCAATAATTTACGGTGAATTTTGGAGCTCAGACGCCTCTTTGTTAACCCCAAATTCATTTAATTGCATGTTTCATTTCAAGCAGAACGCTTCTTTTTGTTTTGTTTTAGATTATACTGTTTAGTTCTCTCCCTTGCCTGCGATCGACGTTCAATACACACACATGTAGCCATGTTGTAGCCAGTTGTTTACATTTTACCCTCGCTAAAATAGTTCGGAACGTAAGGGTACTTCGTATCTTATTCCCACTCAGGTTTTAAATCATAAAAACAATACCTACTGCTTAGAAATCGCATTAAATACATTGTAGATCTTGTTTTGTGACTGAAATTCTGATTTCAATACATGTATAATCAGAGGACTATATTTCTTAGAGAACTGAAAAAAATTAACGTTTTAATATTTCCAATCGATCTTGCAAGTGCTATTGTTTACATATTAGCAACCTATATCTCTGATTTGAACCTTGCCTTCTAAGGTATCATTTTTTAACAACAAGTGTACTGAACTGTTCAAAATAGCGAAGATCAATAAGAAAATGCAAATGGTTATGATCACAGGGTTCCGCAATCGAAGCTATAGAGCAGCTATCGAGGCTGACTTACGTCACCTCGAAAAAATGAATGTACAAATTTTGTACCTATTGATTGGTCGTCGAAAAACTCACTTTGTTAAAATCACTCTGATTTTATATATAAGTACTCTTAAGTTGATATTAAAAGGATCCCAGAGATTCATACTTACATTATTTATGTAATCTTAGGAGACCTGGGTCCGCCGTCATAAAACTTTGAGAATTCTCAAAAAAATTCTCAACTCAAGTCTTGAGAATTACTCACTTGAGAATTTTAGAATAAAACACTGTTTGAGGAATTTTATTTTATGACAGTCGCTGAGTCTGAGAATTTTGGATTTGAGAAAATTCTCAGACTCGAGAGCATTCTCAGACTTAAGTATGTTTTATGACAGCAGACCCAGGGGCTCGTAACTTAAAGGGTACCTAAGTCTAAGACAATGCTTAAGTAGGACTTAAGTACATTCTTAGGCTTCAGACCGTAACTAGAAGCGTGCTAAGATTTCACAATTTAAGCAAGACTTAGGCGGCCGGTAGAGGTGACTTAAGCATGTCTTAAGTACCATATACAAAAAATTTGAATTAGATATTGTTAAATTCCGGCAATTAAACATTCATGAGAAATTTTTTTCATTAAACAAGATGAATATGTACATTTTACAATACAGCGAGGTATATAAACTTGAATAATTTGTTCATTAGATTAATTTTGATAAACATTATTAATCGTATAAAATAAGACAGGTACACACATAAGTTTATTTGGTTCGGATTGATGCTTAATACGTCATAAACACTACTCACATTAAGTAAAACATTGTACAAGAATGGCGGCCTTATACGTGTATTTAGGAGATGCTCACGGTATGTCTAGAATATCATTGTCACGGGTAATATCACAGGTTTCAACAAGTATTGCAAATCATGTAGACGAATATATATAAGATTTCCAAACTCAAAATGCAGAGAAATCACGAGTTATCAAGGTTTCCTAATATTTTGGGTTGCATTGAAGGAACTCATGTTCCGATCAGAACACCTTTAGAGGATGAACAATTCAATGTCAACAGAAAGAACTTTCATTCCATAAATGTACAAGCTGTGTGCAACTCCGACCTCCGATTTACAAATTAAGTGGCCAAGTTGAATAAAAATTGTATCACAATTATTTTAACAAAGTTAAAAGAAAATAAGACCGAACTTGAAAAGCCAACTTCCTGTGCATTTGTGTGTGTTAGGGTTTTTGAGGGTGTGTGTATGGGGGGGGGGGGGTGTTAAACATATCCCTTCATTCATATAACTTTAAATTTACTAATGATTATTGTTCTTTATCAGATGATTACTAATACTCATTGTTTATTTCCTATATAAATTTCATAAGTATGAAAATCTGGAGGGCAACCCCTTTTCCACTGCATCCGTTGCTGCACAGAGTGGTCCATCAATTCCTGTTTTAAAAAAAGTTCTGTCTTTTTAACCTCCTTATCATAAGCGTTTCTAAATTTCAAGAAGATTTCATGGAAATAATTTAGTACTTAATATATTATTATCTTAGTATTTCTATCTCTATTTAGAAAAAAACTTGTCCTGATTCAATTTTCATTTATAATTTATAGTCAAATTATATAAATATATCTAAAATCTAATTTAAAAGTTATTCCCAAGAAATATTTTAGACTTAAGTCTGACTTATCTAAGACCTTGCTTAGTCTGTTTTATGTTACGGTATAAGACAGACTTAAGTAGTACTCAGGCAGGTCCTAAGAATGTGCCTAACTCCTACTTATGACCCTACTTAAGTCAAAATCTTAGCAAGCTTTATGTTACGAGCCCTAGGTCTTCCAAGAAACTGTTGGAAGTTTTAATTGTCATTAATTGTGTTCCTTTATTAACTAAATTTTATGATATTCGTATAATGCAGAAATTTAAACACAAATCGTCTTTATGAGAAAAAGAAGAAAAACTTGCTGTGGCCCTCAACTCGACATTTAGAATTCATTCGTTCACAGAACTATGAATAGGCGTAACTGGCAAGGCGATGACTAAACAGCAAAAATGTGTACAAAAATTACCAAGGGATTGGTACTTATAATGCAGAAAAAAATTCTTTAAATACCTACACTATAGACAGTCCTCTTAAATTCCTAAAGATTAAACAGGTCGGAGAGAATACTCGAAATCGGGTATTATCCGTGAAATCGCGTATAATACTCGATATTAGGGTATCGTTGAATCCGCGAAATCGGGTATAGGAGGTGTAATCACCTAATAAAACTTGAAGAATGGGATGGCGCATGTTGCCGAGTTAACTTTCATCTAGAAACACATGTTTTCTAAAGGTATCACTAGCCAAGTAAGAATTTGGGCTTCAAGATTAATGCGCTCGGGACAACAAATACCCGTGGAGCTCAGTACATTTCATGATCTGCACACAAAAAAGCGTTCGATTTGCTTTATATTTTACCTTATGTTGAAAGTATATGCATCTTCCTAATGTTCATTCCCAACACAACAGAATTGTAAAGTATCAGAATTCGGGAATTTATAATAATTCCACATCAACACGACAAACATGAACAATTTGTAAATAAATCAAATTATACGGAAACACATTTCACACACCAGATATGATGCCATGTATAA
>PRKT01000712.1:37757-52624 GCA_003671525.1 Saccostrea glomerata
CCCGGTTCCGACGCCTATGATAAAGAAAGGAAGTGGCTACGATTTTTATGAAATTTTAATGTCCGATGAGGAATTTTATTCCCAAAAAGTAAGACAAGAGTTTCCAAGGCAATTGAACACTCCATTATTTCAGATTGTTCATTAACATGTTCATAAACGTAAAAACTATAAGAAATGTGAAAACTTGACTATGTAATTCATATTTCAATATGACTGTACCTCGATCTATATTGAGAAATTCAACGTATTTTAACTTCATGAAAAGATGTACACATTTGACTTTTATTTATATCCCCCCCCCAAAAAAAAAAAACCCCAAAACACGAAAATCCTGTTCATATGACTTCTCGCTCTCAATTTTCACACAATTGCATGAAATAAAGGTAAAATAACAAAAAAAATTACGGTGTCTTTGAAATAAAAATTTCATGCTAAATTGACATAAAAAAATATACTCAGCTTCAATTAGCTATTTTCAAACTGTTTTGCCGTGGGTATTTATTTCATCTTATTTTATTTTCTTCTTTATAATAACGTTGGCATTCTATTATTGCAGAGATATACAATTATGACTCGCTTATACTGTACTATCTAACTGTTAGGAGTAATTTATATTTCACGAGAAAGGGACGCCATACATTTTTCAGTAAAAATACATAACACGGCGTTAGTCGTTTAATTTCTTTAAGATTTCACGTTTTGTGAATAGTGCACAAATTAGAAAATTAAGTATATGGAATACTTAACTGGGAAATAAAGACAAACGAAGTGTAGTTATTTGTTTTTAGAAATTATATTGAAAAATAATAACGCCAGTGTGTCCTATTTGTTACCCCAGCAGTGTTTGTTGTGGGATTTAAAACTTTTTTGACAACCTTATGAATTAGGTTTAATAAAAATAAATCCACAAGATACTGATGTACAAGGAACCGTAACTGGCATAATGCGCCGTTGCTTTATTCTTTAGTTTTTATAGAAAGTTGCACGGAATACCCGATTTCGCGGATTCAACGATACCCTAACATCGAGTATTATACGCGATTTCACGGATAATACCCGATTTCGAGTATTCTCTCCGACCTGTTAAATGATAAGATATGAGGTCTTTTTCAAAGTATGCAGAACAATTAAGGTTACAAATGGAAATATCGGCGATTTTTTAAGATAAAAAATACATACTTTATTAGGATGGGCGATTCTTTGTAGTACTTCAGTGATATAAAAAAATATAATGTAGTTTAAATCTAAATGTTGGGGACATTTAGATTTTTTATTTAGACTTGTCACGTGATTTTGACGTCACATAATTTTTGCAATTATACTAGTAGTTAAGAGGTCATCTATATTCCAATATTGCAAGGGCATAGCCAAATTAAAAATCAAAGATTCATTTATAATCCTTTTCAACATAATGTGTAGTTTGTGAAAAGTGCTGCGAACCTATATAGATTCCCTTTTTTAATTTCTAAAATTTAATTTGTTGGACAGCGGGTTGAATATTTTGCTGGTCAACTACAATGAATATAGCTATAATTAATTTATTATTTAAGATTTTTTGAGGTTCGTGGCACTTTTCAAATATATTAATGCTTCTTAAGTTAATTGTAAAAACTCGACAAGATACATTGAGGGTATGCTCTTGCAATAAATCGATTTATTAGGGCCCTTCCATTACTTTTTCAATGAATCTGCATACAAACACTCGACATTATCGCTTGTCTGGAGAATGTACGGACAGTTTTTTAATAAAACACCAAAATAAACATCGCATGAAAGTTAACGGCCTTTTATTTAACTGCAAATGATATTTAATTTGAGAACAAAAGACATTTTTCATTGTACAAAATGTGACTTGATCAACCTCTCACTGTGTACAAACTGCGTCATTTTTGCGATATGACGTCACATTGAGAAGTGCATTGCTATCGATGCATCGTTTATATACTGTTGTGTAGGAAGGATATGGAGATAACGAACAGTATTCAATCTCAAAATCCATAAAACAATACAAAATAAGAGCAGAGCAAACACGAACCCCCGAAACATCAGAGGTAGGATCAGGTGCCATGGAGGAGAGAGCACACTCTGCCGACCAGTCACACCCGCCGTGTGCTCCTTGTCATGATCAGGAAATAACGGAAGAAACTGTCGTCAATTCGGTATATAAATAATGGACAAACAATTGGTATGAAAAACGTCAGTCAGCATTTGACTCAATGATTTGCTGACAAGGTCACTGTTTCGACCATAGAACTTACGAAATGATGAATTTAAACGAGACTGCTGATATTCTTGTTTCATCAACTTGTTTATCAATGATTAACCTCGTTTTAAAAATTGTTCATGCGTAGAGCATGCTCTTGCGTATCGAATCAATTGAAATATATATACTGCGTATGCAGGTGATGAAGGTATATTGCTGCATAAGTAAGGGAATTTGACGATAGAAAAGTAAAAGTCATCACGTTTATTATGTAGCTTGGTTGTTAGATTACCATTAGTGTTTTTTTTTCAAGTAAAATGTCCAAGTATGAAACAGAAGTTTCGGACGCTGTGGTATCTTTTATTTCGAGCTCACCAGGATATATCGTATCGACGTAGGAATGGAAATTACCATTATTAATTGACAATACGTCGTCGATATATCTAAATGTCGAGTTGAAGGTCACACGCATAAGATTTTGCACAAATTCTGCTTCATATGAATATAAAAATACGTCTCCTTATAAAGGATTGCAATTTGTACCCATGGGAATTCCAATAGATTGTTGGAATACCTGGTCTCCAAAAACCACATAGATATTGTCAATCAGAAACACAAGCATCTTCTTGATGTCAACTTCTGAGTACTTATGTGTGCAATCAGAATCTGTTTTTAAAAAAAAATTGCAAATGACCAATGAAGAGGTAAGTTCCATTTTTATTGAAGAAGCAGCTGTCAATGATATCAAATAGCCTGGAATTTAATTTGTCGTGGGGAATTGTTGTGTATAAAGTTGAAAAGTCGTAATATTGTAAGTTGTTGTTTTTTGTAAAGTTCTATGATTTCAAATTGTCCAAATACTTTTTTCAATAAAAAATTTAGAAACCCAGTCATAAATATGGGAGATTTTTTCATATTGGACAAAGGAAATATATTCAGATTGCCTACAGTCTCTCAGAAAACGGTGATTAGTATGTCAATTGCCTCTTCTCTTAATCAATATCAAACTTAATATAGGTATCCGATTTACTTTTCATATGATTTCAAATTGAATGTCATGAAAATACCCCATTTTCTACATAATTCTGCTAAAGCCGTAAAGTACTGGAAAAAGAAAGTTGAAATTGATTATGACGTCATAAAGAATCTAGAACCAAAAAGTTAGTCTAAATTTATTTACTAGATCTTGACCTTAATTTCTTCATCATTTTCAAGAAAGCCATTGTGACGCCACAAAAGTTGGATATGAAAAAAATATTCAAAAATAGATATCCCGAGATTAAGAGGTAAACGTGAAAAAAAATGCATGCCATTAATGTTTATGGCGATTTTTTTTGAAAGAAAAGGACCCCGTCATGATATCCAGGGTGTTAATTAAAACTTCATTAATCTTCAATTTTTACAAAATGATTTCTTGCAAAGAAATATGAAAAATGAAATTAATTTATAGAAAAAAATCAAAATGCTCCTTCATGCAATAATGAAATTGAATGGAAATTTAAAAAAAGATCTAGCTCCATTAACAATGGTAATTTTCATTCCTATGTCGATATGATATATCCTGCGGAGCTTGATATAAAAGATATTACAGAGTCTGACACATCTGTTTCATACTTGGATATTGTACTTGAAAAGACGTTAATGGTAATCAAACAAAAAAGCTATATGATTAACGTGATGACATTAACTTTTCTTATTTCCCATACTTATGCAGCAATATAATTCATCACCTGCATACGAAGTGTATATATGTCAGTTGATTCGATACACAAGAGCATGCTCTATGTATGGACAATTTCTAAAACGAGTTAAATTATTGACAAACGAGATGATGAAACAAAAAAAATAGCAATCTTGTTGAAAGTCATCATGTCGTACATTCTATGGTCGATACGTCGTCCATATAATATAATATATAAATGTCGAGTTGGCCACAGCAAGTATTTTCTTCTTTTCACGCATAATATTTTTCCATGAATTCTGCTTCATTTGAATTCAAAAATAGGTCTGCTAATAACGGAGTGCAATTGTAGCTATGATATGGGAATTTCAACAGATTGTAGGAAGTCTTGGTCTCCAAAAGCTACATAAATATTGTCAATCAGAATTTTTAAAGATAGCTGAATTTGACAATTTTGTTTGGTCTCTAATCTTCAGTATAGAACGCTAAGTATGATTCTTGAAGTCACGCATGAATCTGAAATTAAGTCAACATTTTAGTAAAAATATCGTTACGGAAGTTGATTCCAAGCAATAACAATTACAATTCTCGGCAAAAGATTGTTAAGGATGTTTAACAAAGTATTTTTCACCAAAAACAACAATTTATTGATTGTATATTGTTTAACGTCCCTGTAGAATGTTTTACTCATATGAAAGATCTCCACTTCGAGGTGGATAGCTACAAATTTTTTCCTATACTTGGCAGTCAGAGCCATCAACCAGGAGGGGAGATCTTTTTGTACCAGCGCCTACTGCGACACGGGATCTCATTAATACATTTATACGGTCTAATCGGACGGACCTGTCTCTACGTCCCATAGTGGGATTCGAAAACGCTAAGTAAAGATAAATTGTAAAGGAAATATAGTATTCAACTAGCGGTCAACTGCAAAGAATATATAGGCTCATTCAACAGTGGTCCACTCTACGCAGTTAGTTGAACGCTCCCTTACTTGCACGGCAAAAATTCAACTAATGGTAAATTGACGATCAGTTGACGTTAACTAGTAGTCAATTGAATACTCGGATTGAATTTTGGGTCCACTGTAAGCTCCCAATATTTATGGGGAACGGAGTGGACCGAAAACCATCAGTTACCAAAGATAGTAAATGAATTAATGCAGTATAGATTCCAAATTAAAAATCTTGCAATCTTTGCAAAACACCGCAGATAAAAATCTGAGGTCATCATTACTATTTTTTAGGTTAGCTTAAAATTATTGAAGGTTGAAAAAGAAGTGAAAGAAAAATAGAAAGATCAAGTATGCTTCACTTGAAATGAGAAACCCTTGATTATGATTATGATTTTAAAGACTGAATAATAACTTCTTACAAGAATATATTGAACAAAATAATAGTGAACAGGTAAAGTTGAAAATGAATTTGTATTTCAAGTATCATGTATTAATAAATTGGCAAACAATAAAATGTTGGGGTTTTTTCATACATAAAATCAAAACAAAAATGATATCAAAGTATGAGTAGAGAAATTATTAAAATCAGTATCCCACTAGTTACCTTATCTGAGTGAGGATGAAAGAAACGTCCAGTTCTAAACAATATATACATTTGAATGGATGTTTCTTCCAAAACCGAAAAAAAATTCCAAAGAAATATGACAATCAAGATGCCAAAGCATTCAGTTATACTTTGTGGGTGTCATGACTAATTGATTTCATTTAACAATACTTTCAGTACTAAAAAAAATTATAAGGAATTGAAATGTTAAACAGGTTAGGACAAGCTGCTGTAAAATGAAACTTCAGACGAACTGTGCCACAGCATATTCTAAACGTGCTGTAAATCAGATGTGCGTTCTTAAAAAATCCAAAAAATGTTTAGATAATTTAAAATCCCCATTTATTTTCAAAATTGGATCACATCTGGAAACTTACAATTTTCTACACTCTCGTATACATATTCACCCATTCCTCACAATGAATAAAAAAAACTATGCTTTTGATATTATAAACAGCTGCTTCTTCAATCATAATGGAATTACATTTTCGTATCTTGTGATGGGTCATTAACAATATCACACTACTTATTACTTGTTAAAATTAATCTGATTCTACACATATATTACTATAAAGCTTTAAATCGAGACATATAGAGATATCAAAAAGTATTCAAGGTCAAAATTCCATAAAACAATACAAAATAGGAGCAGAGCAAACACAATCCTCCAAAATTTAAGAGAATCAGGTGCCATGGAAGGGTTAGCATCCCCTGCTGACCGGTCACACCAGACTTGTGCTCCTTGTCATGATTTGGAAATACCAGAAAAATCCGTCGTCTATTAAGTATATAGATAATGGACTAACAAATTGTATGAAAAACGTCATTCAGCAATTGACTTAATGATAAACTGTATTTGCTTACAAAGTCAGTGTACCGACAATATATATACTATGTAGCTTTAATTAAATAATTGACAGTGACTTCCTTATGCTATGTTCCCATTATCACGATTGGCGCTACGATTGAAATCGGGGCCTTGAACGTGGACAAATCGTAGTGATCGTATCTAATCGAAACAAATCTCGTGTTCACTCGTGGCTATCGTGTTGATCGTGAAATTTTTTTTGACTGTCAAAAATTTTTCTACGATTAACACGATTCGATTTTAATCGTTATCATCGCATTGAATCGCATTTCATCGTGACTAACCTCAGCTGCATCGTAAGTAAACGCATCTAATCTAGCTTTCATTTCGTGATCATCGGGATCGATCTCGGACAGGAGAAACATCCCGCTGATTAGCGATTCGTTACGATATCTCACGTTCTGTAACTATCTGTGACGATTTGCGTGGTCCTACTGCTCACGAGCTAATAGGGTATTTTTCCGCTCAGATACGATTTGATACGGACATATAAGAGTAAACGCCATTAGATACAAGTGTGAACGTTTCGTTGCGGATGCTCACGCTATATTACGACTACTTAAGCTTGCAAAAATAACGGTAAAATTGAACGCGTTTCTTTCCCCGATTGTAAAAAGATGTCTGAGTTTTGGATAAATATTATAAAGATGCAACCTAAAACAGGTACGAAAAAGGAAAGAGAAGGGAGATCCCATTTCCTTCTGAGTCTGAACCCATTCGATCAGACGCAACATCGGTGGAAAAAATAAAAACATAAGAAAACAGTTATACTGTTGCTTTTGTATATTTTGACACCAATACCATATGAACATAATAACACTTCAAACACCACGTTCGTGCCGTTGTCATCAACCCCACCTTCTGCAATTATTATTGATTGTATGTTTATGCTTTGTTTACTTTTTTTAAATTGATAAAATATAATGGACTCAGTATAGCCAGATTTTTTTTTATATCTGTCGGGGTACAATCGTAGCTCAAAACGTGTTTTATCTTGATCCTGATCGTGATAGTAATTGCGATGAACGTGTTATTCTATCGCACATTAGCGCAAGAGCGCGCGATGAACTTATTATATCGCAATAGTACGTATTAAAACGTACAAGATCGTTTCTAATCGAGAACTCGAATCGTGATATTCGAGACAGATCGAGGTCTTTTTATCCACTAAATCTTGATAATCCTATTGGAACGTAATTCATCTTATCTGAACGATAGTCTGTTCGTCAAAGATCGCAGCACATGAAATGTATCCCTCGTGGCCATAGCGCATGAAAGCGTAACGAAACGTATGAAAACGCACCTATGCGCATCTCTTCGTATCTTGGCATTAAATTCAATAAAAACTCTGCGATCAACTACGATTGATCAATCGTGACGTGCGTAACTGTCCGCACGACAGTGGGAACGTAGCATTACCCAGAAATACACGTTGGATTCATAGAGGTTCACACACCATCGACTAACAGGAAGTTGCATCAATCACATTTCCACTTAATCAGGTCTAGACGATTTCCAAAATATTGCATTGTTCCCACTCTCACGATTGGCGCCACGATTAATATCGGGGACTCGAACGTAAACAAATCGTAGTGATCGTATCAAACAGAAACAAATCTTGTGTTCACTAGTCGCTATCGTGTTGATCGTGAAATGTTTTTTGACTGTAAGAAATTTTAATCGTTATCATCGCATCAAATCGCATTACATCTAAATAATCTCAGCTGCATCGTAGGTAAACGCATCTAATCTGGCTTTCGTATCATGATCATTGGGATCGATCTCGGACAGAACGAACATCTCGCTGAATGGCGATTAGTTGCGATGTCTCACGTTCTGTCATTATCTGTGACGATTTGCGTGGTCGTACTGCTCACGTGCTGACACGGTATTTTCTCGCACAAAGACGATTTTATACGGACGTATGAGAGTAAATGCCATAAGACACAAGTTTTAACGCGTTGTTGCGGACTATCACGCTATATTACGAGTACTTAAGCTTGCAAAAATAACGGGAAAATTGAACTCGTTTCTTTCCCCGATTGAAAAAATGTCGGAGTTTTGGAAAACATATTTTAAAGATGACACCTAAAACAGGTACGAAAAAGGAAAGGAGGAGATCCTATCTTCTTCTGAACATGAACCCGTTCCACGGCCAGGAATACGTTAAGTTCCAAGACGGTACCGTTGTCTTTAAAGTTATGCAATGAAAAAGGCTCGTTATCATGAATTTACAGGTGAGGTTACAACAAAATCCGTCCGGTGTCATTACATGAGAAGACAGGCTGTGGGTAGTCTTTCATTTTTTAAGTTAAATCATTTCAACCAATGTCTGAAATTGCAATGGGGAACAGGACTGACACCCTTTTTGGCGTTGTATGAATTTCAGCCGTTAAAATGAAGTAATAAAAGAGGAGTTTGCATTGGCGAAATTAAACCCTGGTGAAATCAAACGTGGATTTCATTAATTTTCCTTCTGGGATGTTATATTTTTATAAATAGAATATTATATATACCAATTGGTGCAGTCAGTATCAAGACATGTTATTAACCTTTCCAGACAAAAATAGAACAACTTAAAACTGAAAATTTTGATTTATTATAATTTATGTCCGTTGTCAATATTAAGATACGAAAATTCAGTCCGTTGTCATCGGTCTGTTGTCGCTACGTATACACTATGAAGGAGGTCGAAATGCTTTGATAAATTTAAAGCATGTCTATGGCACGCCAAATTCACAAAAATGAGCAAAACATAGTTTCACAGTCGATAAACTAGGTTTATCAATTGTAAACTATAGTTTACGGACTGTAAACTATAATTTACAACTTTAATCTATATTTAACATCTGTAAACCATAGATAACGCGATAATCTATGTTTCACAACCGTAAACTATACATAACACCAAAAGCAAGCATTTGCGATCGCAAAACATAGATTATCTGATAAATACAGTTTCACGATTTGTAAACTATGGTTAACAACTCTTAACTATAGATAACGATCGTAAATTATAGTTAACAGACGTGAATCTATGTTTATCAACAAAATCTATTGTTAACGTTTTATTACAGACAGATAAACTTAGATTAGCATTTGTAAACTATAGTTAACAACCGTTAAATATAGTTTTACAGATGAAAACTATAATAACGCAGGGGGAATAAGGAAGCATACAAAATATTCTGCCTTGGTAAATGCATTATGACGTCATAGTAGGCAAGATGACGTCAATTTTAGAAATCAGGTTTTCGTAATATTGGTATTTAGCAATGTAATTTAACTCTAGAAAATGATTAGAAACGTGTAAACATTAACAAAAATAAAATGTTTTTATTTTGTTATGCTGTAACAGTCATTATGATTGAAATCTACCACCGATGACGTCATATGTGTACATCAAGTAACTTGGAAATTGATCATGTCGTGTAAAGAGAATTTGGCTAGGACGGCGTGTTCAAAGATACGTAAAATGGAGTTTAAAAGGAAATATCGGAAATATTGTGTTAAATTCATATGGAGTTTAATTAATACAACAGGTATGCTAATTTATTTTCATCGATTATATTCTCTTTCGAAGACAGTCAGCTATATTACGTATCCCGGTCGGCCTATCGTCCATCATTCTTGACCAAAAAATGCAACAGAACAACAATTACCTGGATATTTCAAAACATACGATTTATACAGATTGAAAGTTTGCGTTTTGACAAACTTGGAAAGTGCTGCTAGAATCCCGAGTTAAGCATGGTTGTACGAAAAATCTCGATTCATATGTATAAAAATCAAAACAAAGGGTAAGGTTTCATGCGAATGTGTGGAATAAATATTTTACGGACAAGATAGTGGGATTATAGCAGCACTTTTTAGACAAAATAGATGTTTTTCAGCTATATTACATACTCAAAGAGATTATCAAACTCAGGGGTATTGTTGTTCTGTAAGCCTTTTTATTAAGGAAAAGTTTGCTATTAATAGAAGTCACGTGATGCCGTGGCGGTGATGCACGTCTTTGCGTTAGACACGCTTTTATCTGTATGCGATAGTAAATAACAGTTTACGTTTATCAGTGGTTTTAGTTTATTAAACTAAATTTTCTTCAAAAAGTCTAAATTTCCCGAGAAATTACTTATATGCTTCCTTAACATACCCGCGAAACGAATTGTAAACTATAGTTTACAGTCGATAAACCTAGTTTATCAATTGTGAAACTAGGTTTAGCACTCAAAATTCACAAAATTGTGCTAATCATAGTCCATAAACTAGGTTCATCGGTTGTAAACTATAGTTTACGGACTCTTTACTATAATTAACAACTTACTTACTTACTTAGGCCTTTCGTTCCGTGAGGAACAAAGGCCATCAACAACAGTCCTCCAACGGACACGATTCTGAGCTGCTCTAGCTGCATCATGCCAGGTCATATCCTGCGTCTTTACCTCCGACTCCGAGTCACGCCTCCAGGAGTTTCTAGGACGTCCTCTTTTTCTTTTGCCCTGTGCGTTCCAAGT
Organism: Saccostrea glomerata; assembly: GCA_003671525.1. Taxonomy (NCBI): domain Eukaryota; kingdom Metazoa; phylum Mollusca; class Bivalvia; order Ostreida; family Ostreidae; genus Saccostrea; species Saccostrea glomerata. Next base: position 48,583 of record PRKT01000712.1, read on the forward strand.
CAGGGCCTGGCGTGTGATGCTGGATGGTGACTTCCTTAATGTGTGTCCAATCCAGCCCCACTTCCTCTGTCTTATTTGTATCTCCATTGGTTCCTGCCCTGCTCTTTTCCATAGTTCTTCATTTGAGATCCTTTCAGGCCATCGGATGTTGAATATGCGCCTGAGACAGGTGTTATAAAATGTCTGGATCTTCTGCAGGATAGCTTTAGTCATCCTCCATGTCTCTGCACCGTTCAATAGGACGGACTTTACATTTGAGTTGAGGATCCGCAGTTTAGTGGTAATTCGGATGTTCTTTGAAGCCCAGATGTACTTTAACATGGTAAATGCAGTTCTTGCCTTGCCAATTCTTGACTTGATGTCGCGGTCTGTGCCACCCTGTCTATCCACCACACTTCCAAGGTAGATGAAGGACTCAACTTCTTTTATGGGCTCACCACCAACTGTGACTGGTGTTTGGACAGTGGTGTTTATCTTCATTAATTCTGTTTTCTTCAAGTTGATTTTGAGGCCCGTTCCTGCCGATGTTGTTGCAAGGCGAGTTGTTTTATACTGCATCTGACTTTGGTTGTGCGAAAGGTGAGCCAGGTCATCTGCAAAATCAAGATCGTCAAGTTGCGTCAGGAGTGTCCACTGTATACCATTGTTCCTGCCTGATGTGGTAGTCCTCATGATCCAATTAATGACCAAGAGAAAAAGAAATGGTGACAGCAAGCATCCTTGTCGAACTCCCGTCTTGACCTCGAAACTATCAGACATCTGGTCAGCATGGGCAACCCTGCATATCATGCCTTGATAGGTGTTTCTAATCAGGGAGACTAGCTTCTCTGGTACACCATAGTGACTCAGTATCTTCCACAATGTCTCTCGGTCCACGCTGTCGAATGCTTTCTCATAGTCGATGAAGTTGACATACAAGGAGGACTTCCACTCCAGTGATTGTTCTATAATGATGCGCAGACTGGCTATTTGGTCAGCACATGGTCTGTTGGATCTAAATCCAGCCTGTTGGTCACGGAGCTTTGGGTCCATTGCTTCTTTCATTCTCTCGAGAAGTATTCTGTTGAGGACCTTGCCAGGCACTGACAGGAGCATGATCCCCCTGTAATTACTGCATTCCCTTAGGTCACCTTTCTTTGGCAGCTTAATAAGGATACCTTCTTTCCACTCTTCTGGGATGTTCTCTTCTTCCCAGATCTTGTTGAAGAGGCTATATAAGATGTTAATGGTTGTCTCTGTATCAGCTTTGATGGCTTCTGCTGGTATCTCATCAGTCCCTGCCGCTTTTAATTGCTCTCCTGATCTCTGTCTTTGTTGGCTTATCGCAGTTGATCGGGGGGTCTACATTGGCTGGTTTTATGTCTGGAGGTGTTTCTGGTGCTGGTCTATTTAATAGCTCTCAGAAGTGTTCTACCCACCTCTTCAATTGTTCATCTGTTGTTGTGAGGGTTTTTCCATTCTTGTCCTTCACTCGCTTGTCGGTTTGTTGAAACTTGTTGGATAGCTTCTTTGTGATCATAAACAGTTCTTTCAAATGTCCTTGTCCCGCAGCTTCTTCAGCTTGTTTGGCCAGGTTGTCGATGTAATCCCTTTTATCTTTTCTGATACTTTTCTTTACTTCTTTATCTGTGGCTGTGTAGTCCTCTTGAGCTTTTGTCTTTGCTGATCTTGTCCTGCTTGTATTCAACACTGCTTTCTTTTCCATCCTCTCCTCCACTTTCCTCATGGTATCATCAGAGATCCACTCCTTGTGCTGATTCTTTCTTCTGCCTAGAACTTCCTCGCATGTGCCTTGCCACATTTCTCTGATGTGCTGCCATTGGGCCTCGATGTTGGTATCATTGTTTTCTAGCTGGTCCTGTAGTAGCTGGAATCTATTTGACAAGCTGAGATGGAATGCTGTCTTCACTTCCTTTATTTTGAGGGCATTCATGTTGTACCTTGTCCTCCTGTTTGTTGTGTTGTTGAACTTCTTGAGGCGCAGCCTTAATGCCGTCATCTGCAGATGGTGGTCTGATGAAATGTCTGCTCCTCACATCACCCTGATATCTTTCCATGCTCTTCTAAACTTCTTGTTAATGCAGATATGGTCGATCTGGTTCTCTGTAATATGGTCAGGGGATCTCCATGTGGCCTTGTGAATTCTTCTATGAGGGAAGATGCTTCCTCCTATTACCATCTGGTTAAGTGAACATAGTTCTGCAAATCTCTCACCGTTCTCATTCATGTAGCCCAGTCCATGTGTACCATGACTTCATTGTAACCTGTGTTGTCATCTCCAATTTTGGCATTGAAGTCACCCATGAGTACTGTCATGTCTTTCTTGCCTGTTTTATCCAAGATTGCCTGTAGTTGTTGGTAAAAGGCATCTTTTGACGTTAATCTATATTTTACATCTGTAAACCATAGTTAACGCGATAATCTATGTTTCACAACCGTAAACTATACTTTACACCAAAAACAATCATTGGCGATCGCAAAACATAGATTATCTGATAAATACAGTTTCACGATTTGTAAACTATGGTTTACAACTCTTAACAATAGTTAACGATAGTAAATTATAGATTACAGACGTGAATCTATTTTTATCAACAAAATCTATTGTTAACGTTTTGTTACAGACAAATAAACTTAGAGTAGCATTCGTAAACAATAGTTAACAACCGTTAAATATAGTTTTACAGATGAAAACTATACTTAACGAATCGTCAACTATAGTTAACGGTTTGTAAACTATAGTTTACAGTCGATAAACCTAGTTTATCAATTGTGAAACTAGGTTTAGCTCATATTTGTGAATTAGGCGTGCCATACATGTCTTACATAAATGGGTGAACTAATTAGTCATAAGGAACTAAACGTATGCTATTTTCTGTATTTCATATAAAATTCAGCTTTATTTGTCATACTTAAGGGCTTCAGCCTTTTTCCTTTAAAAACTAATTTCAAAGTGAAGGAAGATTGATTGATTGATTGTATATTGTTTAACGTCCCTCTCGAGAACTTTTCACTCATATGGAGACGTCACCGTATGCCGGTGAAGTGCTTCAAATTTTTACCTTTACTCGGCACTCAGGGCCATTGAGCAGTGAGGAATCTTTATCGTGCCAACGCCTGCCGCTGACACGGGGCCTCGGTTTTTAAGGTCTCATCCGAAGGACCCGTGAAGGAAGAAATACTCACGCTAACTCTCGATTCCCGCGTACATTTTGCACTGTCTCATTTAATTCAATATTAATGGCGATTTGGCCATAAAATCGTTTTTTAATACAAAGAACAGTTCAATGGTAATTGATGAATTGTTTTAATACCAGCGCTAAATACAGTGTAGTGAATTATCCATATTTCCAGCTTTTGAAAAGGGGGGGGGGGGTAGACGAAAGATCACAATATTTTGAGATAGTCTTGGATATGATTAAATGTTCCCAGTATCCTTTATTATGTCTTATAATGTTCCAGTTGTAAATCGCTTCGAAATTGGTGTGAAAAAAAGGATTTAAATGTGTAACAAACCATTAATGGGGATCACCTGATATTAAACAAAACATGTACATAGGTGCATGAAAGGTACAAGTGTGATTCCCCTGAGACTGACCAGAAATTTACTTGCAGTGAAAATAACAGATTATATGTAAATATGCATAAAATATAACATAAATAAGTTAATCCTTGAAGACGTCCATACAATTGCACTAATCCCAAATAACAAGTTACTAATTTAAGAAAATATATATTTTGACTAGAATGCAAAATAATACAAAAAAGAACCCATAAAAAGGGTGGGTGGAGGTTTTTTCCATCGCACTAACAGGATAACAGAAATGGCGCAACAAAAACAAAGAGTTTTATTGGATTTAAAAAAATCCGTAACCATGGTAACTATGTAAGATTTAATTGATTTCTCATAGTGGCATAAATTGAATTATCTGTAATAATATTGTTTTTGTCGTTTTGTGTCTATTAACATATCTGTGATAATATTGTTTTTTCGAGTTTTTTGTCTATAAAGTATAAACATACACCCCCCCCCCCCCCCCCA
>PRKT01000712.1:60244-86232 GCA_003671525.1 Saccostrea glomerata
GAGTTTTGACATAATGTAATAAAGTGTTGATATAATATAAAGATATGTTCACATTATGTTATACACTTTTTACACCACGCAATAAAGCACTGACATGAAGGTTAGATGTGTTTACCTCGCATCATGATGCTCTCGCCGTAAAATAAAGATAAATCCATATCACGTAATAATGCTTTGATATAATAGAAATATACACTCTCAAAAAGGAATGGATTTTTGACTTCATGTAATGGTAAGTTTAATTATAAAACACAATTTACTTGACGTAATGCAATTTTGACCTCACATATTAAAGAAATGAAATGATGTAAAGAAACATTCATTTCACGTAATAAAGTTTTAACTCAATGTAAACACATTATCACTTCACATAATTAATTTTTTACTTCAAGTTATGAAGAGCTGACATAATGAAAGGATGTATTTACTTCATGTTATGCAGCATTGGCATAATGTTAAGATATTTATACATCGTCTCATAAAAAATTGACATAACGTAAAGATATGTTCATATCACGTTATGATAAATTGACATAATAAATGCATAGTTGTATGCTATAAGGCAGTGATGGCGTTCCATAGACGCCATAACAAAGGTCGGTCCATTTTACAAATATTTTATAATAGTGTTGGTTTGCATAAATTCATATTTTTCATGTAAAAAGCAGGTATTATCTTAAATGGTAAATAAAGATATCTACTATTATATACAGAATTTTTATTTACCCGACCATCAATCAAGTTATAATCATTATAGCTGGTGATTGACTTTGGTTACACAAATACCGTGAATACAACAAATTAAAATTAAACTAAATTCAAATTAAACTCTATAATTTGGGATACAGTTATGTAACTGATCATGACCAACTTTTTCACGTTTGGCCCGCAGAAACAATCTAAGTTGGGGAATTTAATTTCATTTTATCATATTATAGTTTAATATCGGCAATATTATGGGGGGGCATACCCCCTCCTTCTGGTTCCTCAGGCCATGCATAATCTTTTCTTTAATTTTAGTTATAAAATACTAAAGTAATGCTATCATATATAATCAATCAGAATTAAATTGAAATGTGCAAAAACACTTGCCAAGTGTTACGTATTTTACTGCATGGTTAATTTATGTTATACATTCTTCAGTAACTGTTGTAATGGTAAATTGTAAAAATTTCAGTCACTCACCGTAATTAAGACTCAAGGAACGCCAAAACTGAGGCTCAGACTGCTCCAAGTTTGTAATTTTCTGCTAGTCTTCTGTACATTGTTATTGAAAACAATGTAAGCAAATTACCGTTTATTGCAGCCCGGAGGACCGGGCTGCTCTATACATTTAAGTTTAAGTGTTGGTGTATGGGGATTAGGGTGGGAATAGTTATTCAGAATTAAAGATTTTCTAAACGTTGAAAAGATTGTTAATCAGAATGTTTTTCCCTTTATAAATACAAGATACATAATATATTTACTTTCATAAAGTGAATCTTTAAAAAATATATGTTTTTCATATTTAATATATTAAGTTGCTTATCATTTACTATCGTAAAAACAACAGGTCCCTCTTTTTAGAATATCGAATTTTATTTCTCGCATAAAAACGTACTATGGATGTAGAGTTCGTGTTTTACATTCTACAATTGAAAAATAATACACTTTTGAATATAGGTGATGCATGTGTCTAACTTCAATTTATATTTTATGCAGCCTACATTTTCTTGAGGAATTGATCAAGTTTAAAGTTTAAAAGGGTATCGATATCGTTTTTGTTTGATTTTTATCCGACTATAAGTTTTCAAAATATTTGCGACTACAATCGGAGTTCCTCGGATGACTCGTAAAACGCACATAACCTCGGACGTCAAAGGTGATCTTCCATCTTGCTGATTCAGTCATGTGATCTTATTTGAATTTCATTCAAATATTATACTTTTGAAGTCCGAGTTACTTTGATGCACGCCCAACACTGTGTTCTTGCTTTCAAAGAATACTAACAGTTGGTTGTAATTAACACGAGGAATTACACTATTAAAGAAACCTTTTCTAAGAACTTTAGGCAGAGAGAAATATGAAATGAGTGACAAGGCAGTTTCCGGTGGAGAAATGTAGCGATCTGTTGCGTATTCCTCCACCTTAGTCCTATCACATCCGATGTTTGAATGGAGCGTAGCGGAGTCAGCCGAGGATTGCCGGTTGTCGCGACTATGGTCTCCATCAATTAGACGCATGTCTTTTCACACATATCGAAGCAGTTTGATGATCAAGACATTTGAAGTTATTTCCATTGTTTACATTATTTATTTTCCGGGCGACAATTGATGGTTACATCAATGTTTTCTTGTTCCTCCTATGTTAGAGAGCTATACCAAAGGGAGGTAATTTGAAGCAAAAGTGACAGAAAATTATGGATTTAAATCAGTTATCATATATAAATGCTTTAGTTGCCTGCAGATTTTTTTCTTGATTCTTCTAGAACAAATACTGTTTGATAAATATTTTATGTTGATAAGCTTTAATGTGGTTGTAGATTTCTTATAGAGTACTTCAAATTAGCTGTTTTTTAAAGCTAAATAAATCTCCAAAAACTAAATGTACTTATCAAAAGATGAAGAGAAATTCAATAATCAACAGTTGTTGAAATAGAGTAAATTTATATAAATAAAATAATTATTTAGAAAGCTTTTTTTCAATGACAAATAATAAAAAAGTATTCGTTTAACCATAAATTCAAGTGTCATGATAAAGTACAAAACATGCTATTTGAAAGGCGCGTGGTTTCCATTGCAACAATGCGAAAAAAATATTTTTTGCTTGTCTTTTTCTATCATACACTTTGTTCTAAAAATTTATAAATGAGTTTTAACCAAATCTCTTTCTATGCCACTTTCCACATTTTTTAATTGAATACTCGATGCTTGCTGATTTTGACTCTTAGTTTGTTATCCCTTCGATCAGATTTTTAATCCAGAATCTAAAAACTGAAAAGTTTCCGTAATCATATAAAAATTTTAACGTTAGGCCGGAATTAAAAAATATCTTTGTTTCCCCTAACCCGCCCCTTAATTCTCAAGTAGGGTCGGTAGGTAGGTAAACACTTTTATTTTCTGACAGCAGCTTTGAAAATACATTCTAATATTTAATGGAAAATTACGTTTATAAATAAGAAAAGTACAGAAGAAAGCGATTTGTGAACCAAATGCTAAGTATCGTACATATACCGTTTAAAAGCAAAATTCATGATTAATTAATTCACAACTGTTATTTAGTTGAACTTGTTAAATATCTCACGCCATTAGATAAGATAAGATAAGATGTTTATTCGGTACTTACAGGCCGTTGCCCACTTTACATATATAGGCATCATATACATATATGACATAAACATTTAATACAAAGTGCATCGCAGGAAGAAAACAAAAACAAAGAAAAAAGGAATAATACTAAGTTGTGTTACCAAAGTTCATCATAGATCATAAGGTTAACATTTCTTGTTTCATGGACAAACCTTTCTTTATGAAAACAGCTGTACTTTTGAGAACATTTTTGTCTTTGCTATTAAAAAGCTGATCAATACAAACTGATACATCTTTTGTTTGTGATGGAAAATATTGGGACAAAAAGTTTCTTCTCAAATCTCCCAACATCGGACAATTCAAAAGAAAGTGTAATTCATTTTCAATTTGTCTCAGGTTATATAGTTGACAAAGTCTATCTACACAGTCAATGCCTTCAAATCTATCCTCTTCAATACGTAGTTTGTGTAAGGAACACCTAAAAGAAGCTAATACCTGTTTCAGGGGGTAGCTTAGAGAGGAGAGGTAGCTCTTACATGCAAGCTGTTTTTTTAAACATAGTATAGAACGCACATTTTGGTGATTCTGTAAATTGTGTATTCCAGTCTTGTAGGGCACAATCTCGCATCCTTTGTTTTAATTCCAAGAGAAAGGCCTTTGAATATCCAGGTCTACCACTTAGCCAGACATCCCCGAAGCCGTAGGAGGTCTCTCACGTTTTTGTTGGAATATTTGTAAAATTCATTTGGTATTCCATCTTGTCCCGGACTTTTGTAATTTCGTAATCCCTTGATCACTTCCTGAATTTCTTCTGAAATTTCTGCATTAAGAATCTCGTCAGTGTTACAAGAACATAAATCGCAACTTTCCTCGTGTCGTTTTAGTCTGTTGTTGACATATTCGGTAAAGTCATCTATTGTGGTATCAGCTTCTTCCTTGTGGAATAAGTTGCTGAAGTATTCCGCCCACTTTCTAGGGGAAATAACTGATTGTTTTTTTACTATTGATTGGCTTGACTTCAGCAGCTTTATAGTTTTCCAGAACTCGGTAGAATCTTTGGTTGCTTCACACAATATGTTTTCCATAAGTTCTCTGTAGTCTTTTTCTTTTTTTACACATAGATCCTTAAATCATTTCTTGTATTCAAGGTATTCATCTAACTGTTCTGATGCGCGTGTTGTTCTGTATTTATTAAGAAGTTCACACTTTTTTTTTCTTAAGTAGATCACACTCTTTGTCGAACCACTTTTGGTTAGTTTTTTCTGTGTTTTTCTCAGTGATTTTTTCTTTTACTTCCATGTGCCTACCACACCTCTTCAAGACACCCCTCAATTTACAGACAGTTTCCTCTGTACTTAAGTCATCTAACTCAATTATACTATTGATTTCTAATACCACATCTGTACTACAGATATTTTGTGAAAATTCAAATCCTCTAAATCTTCAATGGAATACATCTTGCTGTTTATACGCAGCTTGTCTTTAATAAGCGAAGCCTTTTTACCATTATTCTTTGCTTCTATTAGGTATCGTATTAGTTTTTTCCTTGCATCTCTCAGTTCAGGAGGAAGGTTTTCTGATAGCTTTGGACGCTTTTCATACGGTATTTCCCTGCATTTGTTGATTATTGTTTCCTTGTCTAGTATACTTGTGAGCTTGATCAAGATTGGGCGAGGTTTTTGCGAATTCTGGTCTACATTTGGTTTACCGAGTCTGTATACCTGATCAGTCTTGATATTGTAAAGCTGTAGTTCCTCGAGGAGTATGTGGACCTTCTCGTGAGGTTCTTGTGGTTTGGTATCTTCTTCAATTACATGGTAGATAACATTATATTTTCTCTTCTGGTCTTCATTTGATTTTAATTTCTTTTCCAGCAGTAGCACCTTATCTTCTATGTCTTTGTTTTGCATTTTCAGGTTTTCTACTGTTGTTTCATAATAGCTTAACTTTTTCTCATGAGACTCTAGTTTTACATTGATAGAACGAATGTCCCCTCTTAAGTCTTTACCTAGTTCTCCAATGGCTTTAAGAACTTCCGATTCTCCTCGGCTTTCGAAAGTCAACCTTTTTTGAGTTTGTCTAGTGAGTCTACTTTCGTCCTCATTTCCAGGTCCTGGATTCATCTCAACATCCCCGCACTGTTGAAGAACTCTGATGAAGACTATGGCGATCACCAATACAAAGCGAGTATTCAAGATGGCGGACGTGGGTTTACCCTCTGTTTTTTACGTGTTGTAATGTTTGTCCGCATACCTCGGAACGGAAACTGGCCAATTCGGATCCTCCAAAGTCCAATCTCAATCATGTTTCGCGCACTCCGCTTTCTCTTTTAATTTTAGCCTATTTTGCCACTCGGTTTTACTCTTGGAAAAAATTTCCACCTGTCTTGGCCCGATCCTCTCACGCCATTACATTTATATAAATTGAATAAAATAGACAAGATTCTCAAATACAGTACGCAAAGACCAGACATACGAGTAATTTTTTTCAATAATAATAATTCAAAAAGCTTTTTTTTAATGACTAGTAATAAAAAAGTATTTGTTTAACCATAAATTCAAGTGTCATGATAAAGTACAAAACATGCTATTTGAAAGGCGCGTGGTTTCCATTGCAACAATGCGAAAAAATATTTTTTGCTTGTCTTTTTCTATCATACACTTTGTTCTAAAAATTTATAAATGAGTTTTAACCAAATCGCTTTCTATGCCACTTTCCACATTTTTTAATTGAATACTCGATGCTTGCTGATTTTGACTCTTAGTTTGTTATCCCTTCGATCAGATTTTTAATCCAGAATCTAAAAACTGAAAAGTTTCCGTAATCATATAAAACATGTAAAAATTTTAACGTAATAGTAAAACTTTTGGGATTGCCACCTTCTAGTGACATATTTTTAATCACACTTTTAAAAAGCTTTCAAGTTGTGTTTGCTCACGATAGATTTGTCAAAAATATTATATTGTTCCTAATGTGGTGGATTTCATTACAGGTATTGCGTTCCATAGTGCTTAATTAGAATTACCTCCCTTTTTGTTATAGTAAACACGTGGAAGCACCACGCTGGTGACTTTCCATTTTTAGCTCTACTGGTCAGAGACCAGAAGAGCTTATGCGATAGTAATGCGTCCGTCGTCCGTCCGTCTGTCTTTCTGTCCGTCTGTCTGTCTGTAAACAATTTTTCAAAATGCTACTCCTCCTACAGTTTTTGACTGATTTCAATATAACTTGGCACACAAGTAGACTACACTGAGGTATATACAGACCCTGAGACGTGCTACTACCCCACACGCTCGCTGCACGAACGGTACACGAACGCTACACGGTTTGCACAAAACGCTGCACGGTTTACACGAAACGCTACACGATTTGCACGAAACGCTACACGGTTTACACGAAACGCTTTGCACGAAAGGCTGCACGGTTTACACGAAAGGCTGCACGAAACGCTTTGTACACGTTTCTCACACTCTTTGTGCACGATTCTCGCACGTTTTGGCCTCGGTTTGGATTTTTCTACTCGGAATATCTCGGGCATATTACCGTTTTATAATTAATTCAATGGAAATCCTTCACAAAGCCACACTAAGCAGCTGTTAAAATTAAATTTCGGTACACTTGTATGATATAAACCGATAGAAATATTTAATATTCTGACAGTTGTAATTAATTGATAAATAATTGTCAGTTCGAATTTATTTATTTATTTATCCAACTGTTTAAAAACGAAATGCCGATATCATGAATAACTGTTTAAAACAATACAATTTTTGTACACCGGTATTAGTCATTCATTTCAATGTAATATTTTTAAGAGTATAATTTAATAAATTAAACACAAATTCGATTTCTTACCGCAGGATTATAAACTCATTGATTTTTAATAATATTGATTCTATTGTGTTTGATTTCCGTAGGCGGATTATTTTTCGTGATTTTGATTTTAAGTTAGTAATAAAATTTGCCTATATACTCTACTAACGATTATTGATACATTTTTAAAGATTTTTTTTTTATTTTACGCAAGCATTATCAATAGGAGGGAAACCGGTAAAGGGGGATGGGGGGATAATTTGATCTATTAATCTATTCTTTTCTCTTTTTACATGAAGCTTATCAAATTACATACAATATATAGATCGATCTTTACACCGGCATTCAGGTATATTACAGGAAAACTGAAATATCCTAGATGAAATAAAAAGTACGTGATTTATAAAACAAATAATATACAATTTTTCATGATTTACTCCTAAGCTTTTCTTACATGATATTCATGAAAAGACTACCAAATCAGTTCTGTTTATTTTACTGTTTACGGCTAGAAATTCGGATTTACAAATAAAAGCTGAAATCCGCTGATTTATAAGTTGTACCCATTAAATATTTATAGAACCATTTAATTTTAAAAAAAAAATAAAACCCAGTCGTAATTTCCAGGTGTCATTAAAGGTACTTGGACACAGATTTGAAGTTAATATTTTCTCATTTTTTCTGTATAATATCACGAATTATATATTTCAATAGCATTTCACACAAAAATAAATTTAAAATCTGATTTCATTTAAAAGTTATTAAAACTTTAAATTTTTTGGCGGGTTTGATTGACACATCCTTGCACTTTCACAAATTTTAACTTTATTCTTAATCCTTAGGAAAAGTGGCAATTTTGATGTGTTTTAATGAGAAATTTTAAAACTTTTATCAAGAAAAATAATTATATTCAGAGTAGAAATGTTAGAAAGCAAAACACCTTCACAAGTATCGTCATTCCGAACTAAGAGATGGGTACAAAGTTTAGCAAATCGAGCACACTCATGTTATGTACACAGTTTTTGTAAACAGGGCTCGAGTTCTGTTATTGTTTGTATTTAGAATTCACCGGGTGCGTTCAATCGTCACGGTCTGCTTACCACAACTGCACGGACTGACAATATATTGTGTATTTGTTTTGCTTTCGAACGTGTCTACTCTGAATTTTCTAGATTATAGTATTAATATTTTTCATTTATAGAAAACGAGATTGCCACTTTTCCTAAGTATTAAGAATAAAATTAAATTTGTGAGAGTGCAAGGATATGTCAATCAAACCCGCCGAAAAATTTGAAATTTCAATATCTTTTAAACGAAATAAGATTTTTAATTAATTTTTTGTGCGAAATGCTATTAAAATATATAAGTCGTAATATTATAGAGAAAATAATAACTTCAAATCTGTGTCCAAGTACCTTTAAAGTAGCAATATCACACATCTCTTCAAAAACATGTTTGTTAAAATTTTCCTATAGGATTTGGAATTTTTTTCATACTCATAAATGTATACACTTTCAGAAAATTACAAATTTTATAAGTAAATAATTCTGATTATTTCATCAAAATCAATAATTATTTATGGTACATAAATATATACATCGCAACGTGTTCGAGGTTCCACATTCCATGCTTTACACGCACATGACGCATGCGTAAAGTTTTCATAAACAAAACAGCATGGTAAGAGAGGGAAGCCCGGTAGGCCTGCTACATTGACAAAGTTGATCAAAACAAAAAACGAAACCAAAAATAGGGCTTGAAATTTAAAAGCAACTTTCCTGACAAAAATTTAGTTGGGAAATTAATATAATCATTGGATGAAGAAGAAACGGGATCACTGCGACACTCACGTGGGGCTCGCGAAGGTTTTATCCTACAGGTTTGTTGATATACATTGTATCATTTCTCGTCTCTCCATGGCTTTCGAAAAAAAATAGTGTAAACTCAACGTTAAAATGCATTTATTACATATAAAATTTATTGCCATTTTAAGTGAAATTTTATTGGAACTACAGAAAGGTATTATGTTTGACATTTTGCCGCGATGACGTATGATTTTTGGATTTTCCTTTCCTGCACCCCAATACACAAAACGTCAACATTTGTACTTAATCATGTTAAATTCATCTGAATGCAGACTAAAATGTTAACTATTATTAATTTACCGGAGAGTTATGATATTTTAATTCTGAGAATTGCTTTACCTAATATCCCATTATAATTTTAAACACTACATTGTATGCACGTGCCGATTTTAGAATTCACGTGGTACAAGTAAACAGAGATAAACAGAGCTAACTTGTACGACCCTTGATTTTCCGGCAGATTCTAATTACGTTAATTTTGTGTGAGGAGAGAATATTTATTTTCTCAAACTGCTTACTTAAACTTTTTACTTTATTACTTAATGATATATTGGGTAAATGTGAATGAAAAAAGCACACGATTTGCAGCCGTATTGCCGCTTTAAGCCGTGAACTCAACATGTACATATAGCAAAACAGGTTTTCAGTTGCCATGCACTCGGAGCCCGTGATCGCTGTTGTAAATGACCTTGATCACAGTTGAAAGGCGGAAAGAAGATTCCATTACATTTTTAAGGGGTTTATCGGCGCAAACATTTAACAAAGGATTTAAAAAAGAATAGAAAATTAAGCATTTGCTTAAACTAACATAAGATTGAAAGTTACAAGACTGCACTAGTAATTTAATTTAACCCCCCCCTCGTTTATAAAGATGTGGTCGTCAGTTCATGTGAATTAAAATCATAAAATCCATTTATTTGACAATAATGAGCAACAAGTTTTATGTATTAAAAAGTATTAAATGACACATCGTTTCAAATTAAAGGACAAGAGCGGAGTCCTGATATATTTTTGCATTAAATTAAAAAAAACTATACTGGTATTTCTTTCTTTCTTTGAGAAAAAATATTTAAGAAGCCATGATCGCGTTGATAGTATATTGAATTCAATGCCCTTAAAATTGTTGTACATAGTTGATTAATTTGAACGCATTTCCTATAGAAGCAAAAGAAATCAAACATATATAAATTAAACATTACCGTTTAATTTTATTTTGTTGTTCCATTTTTTTTTGTTTTTACTCCTATAACATCACAATCATAACTAATTCAATAATAAAATACTAATAGAATTTTACATCCTGACCCATCGATAGCCATATTTAAAATGAAATGACTTCCGAATGAATCTTACACGATTCTTGCACGAAAGTCCACGTTTCTCACACGGTTCTTACACGAAAGTCGCACGTTTCTCACATGCTTTTCGCACGCTCGCTACACGGTTTGCACGAAACGCTTTGGAGCTTACAAAAACGCTGCACGGTTTACACGAAACGCTACACGGTTTGCACGAAACGCTGCACGGTTTACACGAAACGCTACACGGTTTGCACGAAACGGAAAGCGCACGAAAGTCACACTCTTTTTTTGGGTGGGAGCACGTCTCAGGGTCTGTAATTCTGTGCATCGGTTTTTGATTTCGATGAACGGTGTTGCCGTGGTTACTAAAAATAGAAATTTCTGAGAAATTCTTTCAAAATGCTACACTTCCTACAGTTTTGGTCTTATTTCAATATAACTTGGCGCACAAGTAGACTACACTCAGGTTCAAAATTCTGTATATCAGTTTTTCACTTCAATGAATGGTGTTGCCATAATTACTTAAAATAGAAATTTCTGTTAAATACTCTCAAAATGCTACTCCAAATACAGTTTTAGTCTGATTATAATATAAAGTGGCATGCAAGTAGACTACACTAAGAACATAAAGAGACTTAAGGATCATTATTCTATTTATTGCTGTTGAAAAGTTTCAATTTCCAACTGCTTAAGTACTTTTCCCTTCCTTTGCTATAAGTACAAACCAGTAGAGCTTCAGTCTCGACAGAGACTTCTGGTTAGAACTTGTGTGCCACAACAATGTAAGTATTGATCATTATTCTATTTATTGCTGTTGAAAAGTTTCAATTTCCAACTGCTTAAGTACTTTTCTCT
The DNA here is from genome assembly GCA_003671525.1 of Saccostrea glomerata. NCBI lineage: Eukaryota > Metazoa > Mollusca > Bivalvia > Ostreida > Ostreidae > Saccostrea > Saccostrea glomerata. The sequence goes on from PRKT01000712.1 coordinate 71,366, forward strand.
TCCTTTGCTATAAGTACAAACCAGTAGAGCTTCAGTCTCGACAGAGACTTCTGGTTAGAACTTGTGTGCCACAACAATGTAAGTATTTATATACCATTTATTGATATTATTATGTTTAAGTAGCATAAATGTTATAACGGCAAGTATTTTTATAGTGGAAAATTGCATAGACGGATGATTTACGGTCGGTGATGTTGTCAGCATGTTACTTTTCACCGGAGCCGTATTTTGGTTATTTTATATAATGTAACACTGTAATTCATGTTCATCTTATCAGATCTTATATTTGTATATCATAAATGTCAATTTTGTAAGGAATTTATTCATATTGAGTGATTTTCCTATTCCCGCGATTTTGTCAAGATTTTCTTACTATGGAACGCCATTTGTGTCAATACCAATTTACATGTTTAAATTGAACTAAGAGTTTGTTGATAAAAAAAACAGCTATTTGAATGTGACTTTCTTTATTTTGTAGCTTTTTACCTGATTTGTTCAATAAAAATCACTGACGTTGAATAAACTGGTTGAAACTTTCTGTACGAGACAGAACAGTAAAAAGATTGTTCCCACAGCATGGACTAAGAGATTCACATTTGATCGTCACTCAGCAAGGAAACGTCGATCGCTATAATTGGATCTAATGCCTTACAAAATTTCAACAATGGAGAGTGAGTTAAATCCCGAGGATTCTAAACGGATTCCGACTATGACTGAAAAGGCAGCAGAACTCTTCAACGAGGAACGTGAAAATTATAAGACAAAGTTAGAGGCTTAGTGGGCAGTTGTTGAAAACCTTATCTCTTCCTTCAGTAGTACCATCACAAACTTAGATTACTTGGACACATTTGAAAGTAACCTTTCAAAAGCATATGCAGAATATTCCTCAACTTCTGCAAAATTTGTGTCGCTCCTGACAAGGGCCAGAACAGAAGAGAGTATTAAAGAGAATCAAGAACACTCCTCATTCATGCAGAAATGTATGGAATCTGTGAACTCTGTGATAGACAAAATTAACGAATCACGTCAAGCAGCACTAGAAAACGCTTCACGTCGTTCAAGAATCTCTAGATCAACACAATCAAAAAACACGTATACCTCAAATTCATCATCACAACTTGCTCGCATGCGTGCTAAAGCAGAGGCAGCGAAAGTTCGACTAGACTTTGTACAACAAGAGACATAATTACTGAAACAGAAAGCAGCTATTGCTGAACAAGAAGAAGTAGCTCGAGCTGCATCCTTAAGGAAACAAAAAGAACTCGAAGCTGAATTGAGACTCTTAAACACCAAACAGGAAGTAGCAGCAACAAAAGCAGAAGCAGAAGCACTAGAGAATGAAGATGAAAAACCAATGCTGCGAGATTTGGAGAGGTTGGAGGCTTTGGGACCCATTGACCCAATGGAGAGAACCAAACTTTATATTAATTAACAGTCAGTCATAAATCGTGAGGCTGAAACGAAACCAGCAGCCGAACTGAATGCTTACGCGCCAGCCTTTCTTCCTAGCCAACCACGTATTCCTGAATTTACTGTAGAAAATCGACCTTTTCTTCATAGACAGCCCAATATTCCAGATATTTCAGGAAATGGACATGACCAAATAAATTACTTCACCAAGTTTCTCTTGAAGAAAGACTTGCTGATCTCTCGTCTTACTCGATTTGATGACCAGCCACAAACATACATATTCTTGAAGGCGCAATTTCAAGAAATAATAAAAGAATTGAAACAACAAAAACCGAAGAACTAGATCTCCTCACAAAATGGTTCGGACCAACTTCATCGAAATACGCCACAAGCATCAGGTCAGCAAATGTGTCAAATCCGTCAGAAGCCCTTAAGAGAATCTGGGAACGTCTAGACGAACGATATGGTAGTCCTGAACTGCTAGAATCCGTGTTGATGTCAAAATTGTCTTCTTTCCCTAAACTCACTAACAGAGACAATGTGAAATTATATGACTTGTAAGACTTACTTTGTGAGATTGAGTCACTGATGTGTAGTCCGAAGTACAGAAGTCTGTTGAGCCACTTCAATTCTTCTTCTGGTATAGCGCCCATGCTGTGTAAGCTTCCACACAACATTCAGGAAAGTGGACTACTCATGCGTACAAATACAAACAACAACATGTTGTTTTCCCGCCATTCTCATGTTTTGTTTCATTCATGAAAGACATCAGCAAAATGAGAAACAACCCTATTCATGTACACTACTGAGAATGGAACAAATTCTTACACAGTGAAAGAAAAGGTTGGTCAGAGAAACAATCAACTGAAACAATGGATTGCCACAAAGAAAACTGGAGTGACACAGAACTCAGAAAATGTTAAGTCAACAAGTGCAGTGTGTCCCCTTCGCAAAGCTAATCATAGTCTGAATGACTGTCGTGGTTTTAGAGACAAGTCATTTGAGGAACGTAAACGTTTCAAATGCTGTAATTCTGATGAACACAAGTCTAAGGAGTGTACAGCTCAGATTTTTTGTACTCAGTGTGGAAGCCACTCTCATCCATCAGCTCTTCATATCGGAACACGCACAGTCTTGCATGGTGGGGAGAAGACAGGTGATAATTCCACAACATCAGCATGCACTCAGATATGCAGAGACGGATTCTCAGGGAAGTCATGTGCTAAAGTAGTTTTGGTAAACGTGCACCAAACTCACAATCCAAGTAAGACACTTAAGGCGTATGCAATAATAGACGACCAAAGCAACAGAACTCTAGTAAAGTCAGAAGTCTTCGATCAGCTTGATATTGAAAGTGAAATGACTGACTATCAGTTAACTTCCTGTGCTGGAGTTACTGACTTGCTAGGCAGACAAGCCCGAAATCTCACTGTTTCATCTCTTGATGGATCATCATCAGTTGACATACCCATTGTCATAGAATGTAACTACATTCCAGACATCCGTAATGAAATACCTACACCAGAGGTAGCGAAATCATATACTCACCTTCAGGACATTGCAGACGACATACCTGAAGTTGATGAAAATGTTCCGATTCTCATCTTGATTGGCCGTGATATTCCAGAAGCGCACCACGTAGCATAACAGCGAACGGGTCCTAGAAATTCATCCTTTGCGCAGAGACTTACCTTGGGTTGGGTGATAGTAGGTGAATCATGTTTAAACAAAGTTCATCGTCCAAACTCAGTTGTAGTGAACAAAACTTACCTGCTTCCTAACGGGAGGACATCCATGTTTCAGCCATGTCCCAATGACATACACGCAGAAGTCCACAATAAAGATACTGGTCACTATCCACAAGATCTGGATTCTTCTATTTTCATGAAACGGAAGGATGATGATACAGTTGGTCTCTCGGTAGACGATAAGGACTTCATCAGAACTATGGATCAAGATGTTCATCTTAGTGTTGAAGGTAATTGGGAAGCGCCATTGCCATTTAGAGAAAAGGACAACCACTACCAAACAACAGATCATACGCACTCAAGCGAGCACAAAATCTGGATATCAGTCTCCGAAAGGACCCAACGAAACAAGAGCATTTCATGTCCTTCATGAAAAAGATATTCGACAACAACCATGCAGAAATCGTACCCCCTCTTAAAGAAAAAGAAGAGTGTTGGTATCTACCCATTTTCAGGGTGTACCGCCCTTAAAAGCCGTCGCAAATCAGAGCTGTGTTTGACTTTTGTGCCAAGTTTCAGAACATTTCCCTGAATGATGTACTTCTTTCTGGTCCAGATTTGAACAACAAACTTCTCGGTGTACTCTTGCGTTTCCGGAGAGAACCTGTAGCCGTAACAGCAGACATTGAGTCTATGTTTCACTGTTTTTTAGTTGATGAGAGACACAGGAACTTCCTCCGCTTTTTCTGGTACAAAGACAATGACATAAACAACCAGTTGATAGAGTTCCGAATGCGAGTTCACGTTTTCGGTAATTCGCCTTCACCAGCCGTTGCTGTGTATTGCCTCCGGAAGGCTGCCTGTGCCAAAGAGGATACTTTTGGACCTGATGTGACAGACTTTGTATGTCGAAACTTTTATGTCGATGACGGGTTGATTTCTCTCCCAACAGCCGATGAAGCAATCGACTTGCTTAAACGAACACAAGCTGCTCTTAAAGCGGGTGGTAATCTGCGTTTACATAAGGTAGCATCAAACGACAAACGTGTTATGGATGCGTTTCCATCTGAGGACAGGGCAATGGACTTCAGTGGTATCGATCTAAGTGTTGACGAACTTCCTATGTTAAGGAGCTTAGGATTGAACTGGGAGCTTAAATCGGACTCATTCACTTACCGTTTATCAGTAGGAGAAAGGCCTTTCAGTAAGCGAGGACTATTGTCGACGATTAACGGGATATTCGACCCAATTGGATTCGTTGCGCCAGTTGTAGTCTCTGGAAAAGTCTTGATGAGAGATTCGTTAAGAGGTTCATACAATTGGGATGATCCCTTACCTCCTCATCTATTGGACAGATGGTCTAATTGGAAAGGCTCTTTGAAATTCCTAGAAGATGTGCATATTCCAAGAACATATGCACCAATCTCTTTACAAGAGACCTTGTCCACAGAGCTCCATATTTTCTCCGACGCCTCGGAAACAGCCATAGCTGCAGTGGCCTACTTACGTACAGTCGATCTGTCAAACAACATTCATGTGGGATTCGTTTTGGGAAAGTGTAAGCTTGCACCAATGAAGGGACATTCTGTTCCACGCCTGGAACTCTGTGCGGCTGTTATGTCGGTCCAGATATATGAAATCATCAGTGAAGAACTTGACATGAACGTTAACTCTGTTCGTTTTTACACTGACAGTCTCGTTGTCCTGGGTTATATACATAACCAAAGCAGGCGGTTCTATAAGTACGTAGAAAACCGGGTCGACCGAATCAGAAAATCAACAACACTTGACCAATGGCAGTATATTTCAAATAAACATAACCCAGCCGATTCTGGTACAAGAACCATGACTGTTGAGGACATTATCAACGACAGGTGGATCTTAGGACCTCCTAAACTCAGAAAACCGATTGAAGACAATCTCAATACAGAATATCATCTCTGCGATCCTGAGAACGACGTTGAAATTCGCAAGACTAAAGACGTTGAAACTCTTAAAACAACTACCAACGACAAAAAGGATCAACTTGAGGCATTTGGCATAACTCATAGGCTTGAGAGATTCTCTACTTGGAAAGTATGAGTGAGATCCATAGACAAATTGAGAACACTATCTAGGAGTTATCACTCTCCGAAGGATCTTGCAGCCTCAAACGACTCGTTTTCATCGGAAGACCTCATTATACGCATGGTCCAGCGGCAGGTTTTCGCGCAGGACATTGTGTGCTTGCAATCACAAAGGCCATTGCCCAGAAGTAGTAACCTCATCTCTTTGAATCCAGTTATTGATCAAAATGGTTTGTTACGTGTAGGTGGTAGATTGAAGAGAGGATACCTTAGTATCAACGAGAGACATCCACTTATCATTCCAAAGAATCATCACGCAGCTATCTTACTAATACGTCATTTTCACGAAATGGTAAAGCATCAAGGGAGACATTTCACAGCTGGGGCACTGCAGGATTCTGGATTATTGGAGCGAAGCGCCTAATATCCTCACTGCTACACAAGTGCGTAAAGTGCTGTCGACTACGTGGAAAATACCAGAGTCAACTGATGTCTGACCTACCAGCAGACCGAATTCAACCATGCCCTCCTTTCACTTACTTTGGGTTAGATACCTTTGGGCCATGGACAATTGCGACTCGCAAAACAAGAGGTGGAGTGTCGAAAAGCAAGCGATGGGCTGTACTTTTCACTTGCTTATACACTAGAGCCATTCATATAGAAGTGATTGAAGAACTTTCATCCTCTTCTTTCATCAACTGCTTGAGAAGATTTATTTCTCTCAGAGGAAATGTAAAAGAAATCCGATCTGATCGTGGATCTAATTTCGTTGGAGCGATTGATGATCTAGACGTCAATGCCATAAACGTGGAAGACAAGCCTGTTCGGGAATTTCTATCAGACCAGAAGGTGACTTGGATCTTCAATCCCCCACATTCCTCCCACATGGGTGGAGTGTGGGAGCGGATGATTGGGATTGCTCGTAGGATACTCGACTCAATGCTCATGGACTTGCATTCCAGACATCTTACTCATGAAGTATTGACAACCCTTATGGCTGAAGTATGTGCCATCGTCAATTCCAGGCCAATCGTCCCAGTGTCGTCAGATCCAGAAGCCCCTATGATTCTTAGCCCAAATATGTTGCTGACTCAGAAAACTTACAACACTCCGACAAACTTTGGACCATTCAGCATCAAGGATATGTATAAATCACAGTGGCGCTGTGTCCAACATCTGGCTAGTATTTTCTGGGACCGCTGGAAAAAGGAATACCTACAAACACTTCAAATTAGGCGTAAATGGCAAAATATCTTACCTGATCTTTGTGTAGGAGACGTTGTTCTTGTGAAAGACTCAAGCACTGCAAGGTGTGAGTGGCCGCTTGGAATCATAACTAACGCAATCAAAAGTGCTGACGACAAAGTGCGTAAAGTGGAGGTGAAAATAGTAAAGGATGACAAATCCACAACTTACACAAGGCCAATATCAGAACTGGTTCTTTTGATTCACGAGGACTAAGACTAAACCTTTCTGGACAAACAAAATTGTTTGACATGATATGTATTACAGTAATTTGTTTGATTATTACTTTATGTCAAGTAGAAACTTGTGAATTTTCCAATTCATGTTAAATTTTATATTAGTGATATTTTCAATATCAGGTGGGGAGTGTGGTGGATTTCATTACAGGTATTGCGTTCCATAGTGCTTAATTAGAATTACCCCCCTTTTTGTTATAGTAAACACATGGAAGCACCACGCTGGTGACTTTCCATTTTTAGAACTTGTGTGCCACAACAGTGCAAGTATTTATATACCATTTATTGATATTATTATGTTTAAGTAGCATAAATGCTATAACGGCAAGTTTTTATAGTGGAAAATTGCATAGACGGATGATTTACGGTCGGTGATGTTGTCAACATGTTACTTTTCACCGGAGCCGTTTTTTTGTTATTTTATATAATGTAACACTGTAATTCATGTTCATCTTATCAGATCTTATATTTGTATATCATAAATGTCAATTTTGTAAGGAACTTGTTCATATTGAGTGATTTTCCTATTCCCGCGATTTTGTCAAAATTTTCTTACTATGGAACGCCATTTGTGTCAATACCAATTTACATGTTTAAATTGAACTAAAAGTTTGTTGATAGAAAACAGCTATTTGAATGTGATTTTCTTTATTTTGTAGCTTTTTACCTGATTTGTTCAATAAAAATCACTGACGTTGAATAAACTGGTTGAAACTTTCTGTACGAGACAGAACACCTAGATATGCACAAAGTTTACAAAAAATTGTACCAAAAAATCTTTTGAGCAAAAATACTTTAAGGTAGAACCTATGTCGGAAAAGTCTTTGTCACTAGATAATGATAAATCTTGACAAAATCGCGGGAATAGGAAAACACTTTAAATTCCTTACAAAATTAACATTTATGATATAAAAATATAAGATCTGATAAGAAGAACATGAACTACAGAGTTAAATCCTATAAAAATAAACCAAAAATGGCGCTGGTGAAAAGTAACATGTTGACAACATATTTTAAACCGACCGTAAATTATCCGTATGCAATTTTTGACTATAAAAACTTGCTGTAATAACACTCATTTTACTTAAACAACATAATAATATCAATAAATGGTAAATAAATGGAAAATACATACATTGTTGTGGCATACAAGTTTCAAAACAGAAAGTTCCGAGCGTGGCGCTTACACGTGTTTACTTATAACAAAGGGAGGTAATTCTATTTTATACATATGGAACGCAATACCTGTAATGAAATCCACCACATATCCCTCTCGAGAATTTTTCATGGAGACGAATTATGGAGACGTCACCGTATGCCGGTGAATGGCTTCAAATTTAAACCTATACTCGGCAATAATTGGCCGTTGACACGGACCTACGTTTTTAAGGTCATATCCGAAAGACCCCTGACTTTCACTTCTGATGCCGAACGCTTGACGAAGGAACAGTCACTACCTATTTTTACGTCTTAGGTTTGACGCGGCGCCGCGAACGAGAATCGAACCCGGACCTCCCGGTCACGAAGTGAACGCTCTACCACTAGGCTACCGTGAACGGTCACTAATAGATTGAAGTTGTGCCTAAAGACCTTGAAGACATTAACTAAGGTTTCGTGTCTCTACGGCTTACGGTTTCGGAGAAGTAGCGATATCAAGGTTTTTCGCACAAGGGGCAATAACTTTTAGAAGGGTCAATCTTCAGGGACAATAACGAAAACTTTGAAATAGTTTTAAGAGTACTTATTAATAATGCAAAAGCATATAGTATATGCTTAAAGACAAAAGAGATATAAAAAGCTGAATTTCTTAATTTTTTGAATGACCTTGAACTTTGACCTTTGCAAAAATTTCAAGGTTAAAGGTCAATGAATCTTATGCAATATGTCCCATGTCTCTACGGCTTCTCGTTTTGAAATTTAACTATTCGTAAATTTTTAAAACTTTCAGGGGGCAATAACTCATTGAAAAGGATTGCGAATCCTTTTGCAATGAATAGATATATCTCAGTTGATTCGATACGCAAGAGCTTGTCCTACGTATGAACAATTTCTAAAACAAAGAAATTATTGACAAGCAAGTTGATGAAACAAGAATATCAGCTAAAACGGCATCATTTCGTATGTTCTATGGTCGGTACAATGACCTTGTCAGCAAATACAATTTACCATTGAGTCAAATGCTAAATGACGTTTTTCATACTAATTGTTAGTTCATTATTTATACACTGAATTGACGACGGATTTTTCCGTTATTTCCTGATCATGACAAGGAGCACACGGCGGGTGTGACCGGTCAGCAGGGAATGCTTACTCCTCCATGGCACCTGATCTCACCTCTGATGTTTCGGAGGTCCGTGTTTGCTCTGCTCTTATTTTGTATTGTTTTATGGACTTTGAGATTGAATACTGTTCGTTATCTCCGTATCCTTCATTGAAGAGTCTCCTTAATTAGTCAAAGACATTGGTGAAGGTTTCCAAATCTCTGCGGTTTATGGACCTGTTTAGTATTCCAATTCATCGCGTGATTTGTAGACTCAGGTAACTTTGTGAATACAAAAAAAATCAATAAACCACGTGGTTGTATCTCCGATTAACATTCCGACGAAAGGCGTCCAACTTAGACCGTTAATGTACATTTTCAATTAATCAACATAGAATTACCGGTATTTGTTTTTTTTTGTCAAGTGTTTTAATAGGGTGATGGAATATTGAATTGAACAAAATGTAACGATCTTTTATTTTTAGTCCTTGGATTAAGGGGGGCAGGTTTGGAGGCTCAACGAGTTTCAAAAATTTAGCTCCCATCTTTGAAGTAGCATCATTCTTCAAAGTGTTTTTGACTGTAAAATATAAGGACACGGGGTAGAAATATGTAGATTATTTAACAATGGCATGGAATTCTTACATGTACTGGTATACAACCCCCAAAAAAAAAAATCGCACATAAAATAAATAGAATTGTTTTAGTGATAAAATATCACCACATGCAGCATCGCAAAAAAAAATGTACATTCCGTACACCATTATTTGTAAGAAGTATTTAATGTACTTTAAAAAGTACTACGAGAGCCAGAGAGAGAGAGAAAGAGAGAGGGAGAGATTAAAGAATTCGATACAGCACTAATCTTTTAGAATATATAGAAGTTTTTTTTAATATGATTTTTCCCCCGTTTTCATATACAAGTAGGCTCAGTTTATTTAAGTGCTAAATTTCCACCTAGAAACGACCACAAGTTGGGGGATCTGGATTTATAGGGATCATATACATATCAAAGATCCTCCCCAGTACCATCTTTCCTAAAAAAAAAATCTGGGCCAGGCGTAATCCTTGAGAAATTCTTTGTGTATAATTTTTCTGTATACAGTTTGTATTATATAAATATTGCATGTAGTAGAGTGTAACATTGAAAATTTTCACCCCAAGAAAACCATTGTCAACCGAGGCGCAGCCGAGGTTGACAATGGTTTTCGAGGGGTGAAAATTTTCAATGTTACACTCAACTACATGCAATATTTATTATATTATACTGAATGTTTTATACAAATACATATTACAGTGAACCGTGCGCGCATAAATTCCGCGCAGTCGCTATTTTTTGTAATACCACCCGTCGTCAAGCAATGTTGACTGTTGCTACGCAGGAGGGCGTGGCTTTATTATTCAGCGGGTAGTAGTGTTTTTTATCAAATGTTTCTCGACGAATCAGATTCAAGTAATTTACATGAAAGTCTAATATTTTGTATTAAATTCCAGAATCCATTATAACTGGCTAAATATTACATGTTTTCAATCGATCGATGAAATGCCCCGCCTACTCCGAATATTAATGTCAAGCTCCAAACAGCTCAGTATTACGTTACGCTACAACTCCATATCATCGCTGCCACAGGTCTTTTGATATGACCTCGTTCAACCGTGGTTGACTGAGTGACGTCACAGTTAAATAAGGCGCGGTAAAATTTAGAGAATGGTAGATCTAAAAATTGTATATAATTATGCGTAAAATTCTGTTGATACATGAAAATACATACAAGCATTAGCGATCCCCTGTTTTAATATCAATCTTTTTTTATTTAAGTATTAAATTTATCATGTTCAATAATTATCATGGTTTATACACCATGTGCACGCTAGATGATTAATATGTCTAAAAAAATACTTGAGTTATCTATGTGCTAAGTAAAAAATTCAATCAAATGCATTTAGTATTTTAGTTCAAACATTAACAAGCTTTATGCAAACAGCCTATTTATTTACTGATTTATTGAATCGGTAAATATAATTCAAAATTACATATTGACGCCGATTATATTATAGAACATAGAAATTGGTAAAGAATTATTTGAAAAAAATTACCGTTCTTTCTTTCTTTTCTAGCTTTTCTCCACTTTTTAAAAATCTAATAACATGAATAAAGACGGTTGTTTTTCATACGCATTATTCGTAGGGAAAGTAGTCCCGGAGAATTGACGCTGTATGGAGTTTGCATTAATACATCTGCGTGTATAAGTAAGTAGACAGTGTAAGAAGTTTGCATTTATCACAACTCATTTTTATTTTCAGACTGATCTTTGAAGGACCTTTCTACCTAAACAGAATTGTATGAATGCCAGCCTCACTGTTTCAGCCACTCAACACCATATCATCAAAGTGGATATAATATTCAAAGACATTAACAGTGGATATGATCTTCAGAGACAAAATGAACCCCTAAAAGAAGTCACTCTTATTTAACTGGGATGACTTTTTCACATGTATCATTGCTTTACACATACATATTTTTAAGTAGAAGTAAATGTTATTCAACAATTTTTTTCTTTTAATTTGAATACATGTAGAGGCAAATGAAAGAAAATGATTTCATCAATGTTTCATTGTGTTGTTATATTTATGTATCAATCATAACAAGTTTAATATCCGAAACCCAGAAAAATACCCTAAATGCGTATTCATTTTGCAATGTTTTTCATAAATGTTATACAAGTCCATCATACCTTTGCTGCCATACAGTGCTGCCATACAGAGATTATGTATTTTACTTGAAAAAAAATACAAATATACAGAGAAAACCCTCACCCTCTTTTAGTTGTGGACAATGTTGACATGAGCAAATTTGTGCTGCCCCCTTTTATATTGAGTTAAATTGATTGTGCTGTATTACTTTTAATTACAATGAGCCCTAACTTTTTTTTTTAAGTGCTTGAAACACTGAGGTTATTAGAGCAATAATCAGACAATATGTAAAGGGGGAGGGCATAGCAAGTGAAAATAAAAAAAAATGCCAAAAATTTTGACAAGCATAATCGTATTGGAGACAGATATTGTACATGTATTTTCAACAGAATAAATGAATACAATATCATGGAGTGGTTTGATGTTACTGCAACGGAAATTGCACGGAGGTGGTGACTGCACTGCATTTTAAAACTAAGAAGTAAAGAATTCTGAATATCCTAACCCCCTCCAATGTAATAAAGGTGCTTGATAACATTATCATTGAAAGAAACGAAATATTTTATTCAATCAGAGAAAGATTTTCTACAAACGATGGAGACCAAAAAATGTTCGCAAAGGCGGATCCAGTGCCGTGTGTACGCCCCCCCCCCCCCTCTTACGAAATTCCTGGATCCGCCACTAGTCCGTACGTTGTATATTTTATTTTCTATCAACGCAATGCATGCTTCTTGGAAACAGCGTTTACTGCTCACCGGGACCGACTTTTTGAGAAATTTTGATGAATCCAAATTTATATAAAATGACGACCTATGTAAATTCAGGAACATATGATTTTAAGGTAAGTCACTCGTCAGCTTTTGAGAAAAGTTCACGCAGAACCTCTAACTTCAAAAATATTTATTAAAATTCAATTTTTATCAAATAATTATACTCAACAATGTATATTTTTTAACAATCAAAGAAAAAACTGCTCAAAAATCTTGAAAGAAGCAAGATTTATTAGGCACTATTTTTCGTGGTGGAAGGATATTTAGCAGAAATTTCTGCAAATCTGCACATTTATTAAATTTAATGTCTTGAAACTTTAGCCTCACAAACTTTTACTCGGAGAATATTTTCCGTTATGATATTGATAAGAATATTTGATTTAGGTCTTAATTTATATTTTTAGAAGAAGTTTACATCTTCCTTCAACAAACTTTGCCAAAAACTGGAGATATATGAAAGAAGTCAAGATAAAATTTACACCATTTTTTGCCTGAAAATCACATATTTTGTCCAATATTTCAAATTAACTTCACTGACCCCAACTTTTTCTTTCATAATTTTAAACTACTCGATACTTATGACTGATCAGCACTTAAGTCGTACAAAGCTTGATATAAGAAAATATTAAATTTCCTATTTATTTTTCTAATACCCAAAATATAATATATTTTAGTGCAAAAAGGTCACATAATTATTTACGCGCATTAATTTGCAAGATTTGATCAATGATAAATATTATTCAAACTATTTTACGTAAAGTAAGAATAAATTTATTGCCATGGTTACAGCTGAAAAAATATAGTAAGAGATAATTGCATAAAAGTAATAAACTAAAGGGTTAAAATTTAAGTGCAAATAGGTCAGCTTAAATGTACCATACATCAGTACGATGCACACTGACCCCCTATTTTCTCTGCGATTTTGAGTCACACTTTATGAGTACTTATCCAAAATATACTTCTCAAAAAATCCATGATATAAGAAATTTGAGGAGTGACTTACCTTAATCAATACGCAAGTTTCGAGATTATCTCCCTTGTTGCGCTCTTTCGTTGAGGAGGGGAGTTTGGTTGCCGCGTAAACAAACAGGTGGGACAGTTATTTATTATAGGATATATCGCATCATCGATATACTGGTTTATCGTAATTATATAATTGTAAGGATGCACTGTTCAATTCGAGAACAACCGAATGAAACTAAAGGTGTCATTTTTTAAAAATGCAAAAGGATCTAATGAACCATTGACCTTTAACCTTATATCTTTAGAACTATAAGTCGTAGAGGCATAGGGTCAATTGTAATGTGACCCTAAAAGACCTTTGACCTTAAAATTTATTCAAAGTCAAAGGTCATGGTCATTTTAATTTTTTCTCTCATTTTTTAAACTTTAAGCCACTTCTGATTTCTTTTGAAATAAATTTTAATTTTTAAAAGTAAAATATAAAAGAAAATTGAAATTCAAAGAAGGTGGAACAATAAGTCTACAAGTTAACATAATTATCAGTTACTGTATATGCAGTATATTACTGTGGTATTGTTTTTCCTTCCAATATAATTGGTGTTAACATACACTTACTAGGGTTATTGTAGCTAAATTGAGACAATTCTTTAAGTCGTTATAGACCAATAAGCAAATACCAGTGGGTATCGGGTGGCTTAAAGTAGGGGGGGGGGCTATAACCGAAAAGTCTTTGTGTGAAATTTTCAAAACTTTGACATTTCTTTCCTGGCCACTTGCTTTAAATTTTAAGTCATTCAAAATAATACCTTTGTATGCTAATTTTTACACAGGAGCACCTGCAAAAACAGTGTGAAATGCTAAAAATAGATTTTTAACAGACATTGTTTTTTAAAGAATAATGCGCTAAAAAAGAACCAAAAATGTCAAATCACATTCAAAATTAACATGTTTTTAGAATATTTGACTTGTATCTTCAAAATGAAGGCAAATTCATTGCAATTCATATTGCATGATAAATTATAATGGAAAACAAACCCCCATTTTTCTGTCGTATTTTTAGCAATTTCGTCACGCATGATAGGCAATATCTTATAAAGTCTTTGTGTGAAAATGTTGTAATTCATAAGTTATGAAGATATGAATAATCTTTTTATTTCAGTAAAGAAAAAAGTATACCTTTATGGAAAAATAAACGAGATATATATTCAAGATATTGTTTTTTAGCTCTACTGGTCAGAGACCAGAAGATCTTATGCGATAGTAATGCGTCCGGCGTCCGTCCGTCTGTCCGTCTAGCTGTCCGTCTGTCTGTAAACAATTTTTCAAAATGCTACTCCTCCTACAGTTTTGGTCTGATTTCAATATAACTTGGCACACAAGTAGAATGCACTAAGATACATAATTCTGTGTATCGGTTTTTGATTTCGATGAACGGTGTTGCCATGGTTACTAAAAATAGAAATTTCTGTGAAATTCTTTCAAAATGCTAATCCTCCTACAGTTTTGGTCTGATTTCAATATAACTTGGCACACAA
>PRKT01000712.1:86986-99518 GCA_003671525.1 Saccostrea glomerata
CCCCCCCCCCCCCTTTCCTCGTTCCAATAACTATACCGTATAAGTAGAAGTATATAGCGAGAATTAAATTTTGGCATTATTAGCGAGAGTGCCAAGATCGCTAAAATTGAATATCGCTAAAAATTAATTGCGCTTTATTTGTAATAGCTGCTTTAGTGAGCTTTTTAAAAAAAATAATACGCTAAAAATAAATACTAATTTTTAAGGACAAATCGCTAAATTTACGACTCGCTAAAATTTCCACTTATACGATAGTACAATTAAAATTAATGATCAATGTTAAAGCAATATGTGTACAAGTACAGTTTTTTAATCTTGTTTAAATTCTTATCGAGGAAAAACAGTTAATGTAATGTTGAAAGTACTAGTTAATATATTTTTTCTTGATTTATGTCGCTTTCTTTCCTGAATTTTATCTTTTCTTTTTGCACTAATATCAGCATAATATTGACGTATCGTTCACAACTGAAATTGTTATGACCTACTTAGTATCAACCAACGGAAGAGAATTCTAATATAAACAAACTCTATAAATTGACAAAAAACTATTACAATTATTGATAATGAATAAACTTCCTTTTTGAAACTTGTGTATGTTATTGAATATCTACAACGTTAGGCCTAAATCACAGAACTTAGTGAAAGTCAACATGACTGTATATTTGCATATCCACTGCTCTCTCCCAACATGTAGTCACGAAATGCATTGATTATTTAAGGAATCACTGTCTAGTTCGTATAGTATGCCAGGGCATCAACAATAGTGGGAAACATGGGATAATTTGCATAACGGGCGAAGCACGAGTGGGACAGGATTTTTGATATTTTCACGAGTGCGAAGCACGAGTGAAAATATCAAAAAATTCTGTCTCACGAGTGAAATAAATTCCATATTCAACTACAAAACATTGAATTTTCTGTTTATTACATTTTTAAAAAAAGAAATCTTTGATTTTTCCTTTGCCTCTGTCTTTTTGTAATACAGTCATAGGCTCGTGACGTCATAGTTGAGCAGTTGAGACGTCATAACTAAGTGAGGTGAAAACACTGTAAACATGGATTTAGCAATAAATTTTTGGTAATTTTGACAGTTTTATTCGCTGTCAGAATGGTTTATTTATTTCCAATTTTCCATCTATCTTATATTAGGTCAAGGAAGTTTTTTTTTGCAGCAATCTTCGTTAATATGGGAAGGGAAATCGAGAGTTTTCCCACACTTCTGATATTCGTCACACTGTGACAGGATATCATTTTGATATCCTTTCACACTGTGACAGGATATCAAATTTATTCAATGAATAAATTACAGTATTTCACGGGTAAAAATGTAATAAATATGAGCATACAAATACAAACAAATGTTACACTGGAACTTTTTACAATCCATGTTTTCATTTTTGCGATGATTTTTTTTTTCCAGTTCACTTATACGCTATACGTGTTAAATTATTCATTATCCACTGGTCCTCGTGGGAATGATATTGGCAAACAAACAACTAGGATGTTTTAATGACGGGCGAGTTGACGACATATCCTCCCCTTTTATAAGTGAAACATACAACATACATGTACCCTTCTCCTATTTTTCACATTTAAAAAAATATTTTGCTTGCCATGAGCGTTAAACAATTTTTTTTAAGTGACGACAAAATCTCTTCCAGGCCCAGGCCAACACATCTACATCTGTCATTGTGAAAATTTTTTGTATAAATTTCTTAAGGGATACCTGTATGTGCATGGTTTCAATATTATAACAGGTTGATCAAGCAGATCATTGATATATTTAAAGTTTAATCCTCCCCTGCCTTGATTTCCTTTTCTATTTCAGATTAATTTGCTTCCGACGCCTATATTATACCGATATAACGATAAATCCAGAACTAATTAATTAGTTATGTGATTACTCCAATTTTCTCCGTTTTTTCTCGATTTTTTCTTTTGGCAGTTTTATATAGAGCTTCATGTGTACAGGACTTTGAGTGAAACGAGGTTGGAGTTTTTTTTAAAAATTACTTATACCTGTGTATATATATATACGTATTCCTGTGTTATATAATTTATAATAAATTCATTTTTTTTTATTTAGAAAAATAGGTTGAAGATGTTTTTCATTAAACAAGGACTGATTTGGAAGACCATGCAACAAGTCAGTTTAATGCTCACGCACGTGCTAACCCCCCCCCCCCCCCTTTTTTAAAATAAAGTTTTTTCCCCTAAGTGATTTCACATACATGGGTGGAATCATTTCACAAAAAAATAATCGTGTTTAGCATTACAGCACACTCTAAAATAATATGAAGATTGTGTTAAATTTTTTCCTAATTAAATGTTATACATGAAACTATGACATGTTTTTTAAAAAGGCGTAATAAAATGATTTTTCTCGGCAGGTGGTGTGAATTGTAATTAAAATCAGATAAAGAACAATAGAGAGTATTTGTTTATTTATTATTTTCTATTGTAACACTATAATAGAGTATTAAATGAATTAATATCCAGAAAGTAAAATTGGATAATTAACACGACGGTCGTCTATATCATTACTATATGTTCTCGACTGACATAATATTTTTTTTAAATGGTATACACGAAATATTTTTTAAAAAATTTTGTCTCTATTCATTTGTTATTGTTAATTATTTTTATTTAGTAAACCAACACACGGTGTATAAAATTATATACAAAACGTAAAATTAAAAGGTTACAGATAACTACGGGCGGTTGGCTAATAATTATAATCAAAGTACTGAAAGTACTGGGAAGCGCTAAGCATGGTTCAACTAAACCCGCCTCTTGATCGCCTTGACTGTTACGTTAAATAACATCGAATGTCAGTTGTGTTACTATAACAAAGTCTTAAAATATGCAAAAAAATTAAGAAAGAGAATCTGATTTACTATCTCTGTGCAATTTTATTAAAGAAAGTGATTTACTTTTTTAACCTTTCTTTGTTTGTCGCACCATAGGACAGTAACACTGTTACCCGTCCGAAGAACAAGATTACCTGTGTTGCATTGTGGATCCAGGTTTCTGCGATAAAATTGAATTTATATCAAAACTACAGTCCGATTTTTTTTCTTCTGACTTACCTCATTTCAGATTACGTATAAAGCTCTGCATTAGCTGGAAAGTTTTCTTTTTTGGGGGGGGCGGGGGTTAAAAATTTTGAATACAAAAAAATGTTGCTGATATTCTTCTCTTGAATGTAAAGTAGAGAACACAAAACCTTCTAATGAAATTTTGAACAATGAATCATTCTACTCTCATGAATATGAAGAATATTATTCGTACTAAAATTCAAAATTGGCTGTCGGCGACTTTATTTGTTATCATTGGCCGCAGGGGTGATTGATCTATTGGCGGTTGTGTTTGAAAGTGTACAGGGAGAAATGAGATATTATTTTTTATGTGTTACATTTTTAATGATAAAATATATTAGGATGATGAATTAACGTTTTTTTAAAATGGCATAATATTTTGTTTGAACTGTTTTAGTATATTTTAATTTTTTCTCCTCTTCATAAATATTTATAAAGTTATAATTTATATAATTAAGGTTATACAAAATAAAAATTCCTAGCATAGGACATTGTAATATATACACACAATCATTATAAGTTTCTGGGTATATAAATAATGAATAAAAATTAAACTTTTAAATTTTGTTTTGAATATGCTACACTTGAATAACATGATAACAATATTTTTTCAATATTTCACATTTATTGTGATACCAATCGAACCTCGTGCAGCATGTTACTACCTATCATCATGTAACAAAAATCCCCGAAGACTTTATAATTGTGGACACGCCCCCACCTCGATATATTCAACCCCAGGGCTTGTTGGACATTTTTTTCACAAATTATATTTATTACACTTATTCATCATGTGTACAATATGAAAGGGGGAGTCCTGTCCACAAGTAACTGTGATCCTTCATCTCTGACTCTCATACACATGAATATATTATAATTTATTTTTACCGAATTTTTAAAAAAGCTTGGCCATTCTGTTTCTTGTGTTATGTTTGAAGCAGATTTGTCAATATTTCTTTTTAAAATAAAAATGTTAAATCAAATACTCTTCTACTTAGAAAAAAATACATGTATCACATTAATATTCGTTCGTATTTTTCTTGAACTCATTTTGGCGAAAATACTTTAAAATGCTAATCAGTTTTTTACTATCATGTAAAACAGGCTGACTAGAATGAAATAGCCACAACACCCAAGCGTTCAGTGAAAAGGATTTTTTTGCATCAAAATATTTTGTTACAGATAAAAACTACAAAACTATTAATGCGTTCAAGTTTGTGCTACTAAAGGATAATTTGATGCTGTGAAATCTTTATCATCGATAGCCCTCTGCGTAATGCAAGTGTGATAATAAAAATCCTCGTTTGTATTTACATTGTGTGAAATAAAGGCTTATGCAGAAGAAGGCGTGAAAAATTATGTAATGAAACTACAAAATGTAGATACAAACTAGATATAGAACCTAGTTAAATATTTTTTTTATGGAATTAAACTTCTAAAAGATTTAATTCCAATTAGATTTTTTAATACTCATTATGCCCCCCTTCGAAGAAGGGAGGGCATATTGCTTTGCTGCTGTCTGTCGGTCGGTCTGTCGGTCGGTCTCTCGGTCCACTTATTTTCCGCTCATTTTCTTCGCAACCGTTGCACATACTGAAATAAAATTTGGTATACAAATATATCACATGAATATCTAGGTCAAGTTCTGTCTTGGGTACGATCGCACCATTTTTGACAAAGTTATTTCCCTCGAACTTAGAAAAATTTCAATTATTTCCAGTTTCTGCTCATTTTCTTTGCAACCGTTGCACATACTGAAATGAAATTTGGTATACAGATATATCACATTAATATGTAGTTCATAATCTGTTTTGGGTGTAATCGCACCATTTTTGACAGAGTTATGCCCCTTGGACTTAGAAAATTCCAATTATTTGCAGTTTCCATTCATTTCCTTTGCAACTGTTGCACCATACTGAGATGAAATTTAGTATACAGATTTATCAGATGACTATCTAGGTCAAGTTCTGTTTTGGGTACAATCGTGCCATTTTTGACAGAGTTATGCCCTTTTGGACTTGGAAAAATTCCAATTTGGGGGGAGGGGGCATAATTGTTTTACAAACATCTCTTGTTGAAATTTTAACCTTTCTGATACTTTTAATTACACGTGCGCATAAATCTTTTTTCGGTACTTGTATCAATATATAAACATATATGGTCATTTAGTTTTTCGAATTACCACTGCAGATATAACATTTGTGACAGAATTAATGTTTGCCTGTACTTATTTTAAATACGCACCATAATGTTCAGAGATAAGAATCGCCCTTATCCACTAACGCAGGATTTCCGTACATACGCATATTAATATCGACTGTACTAATTAACACCTTTTATGATAACTCCTACACTAAAGTATCCGACAGAGGGTCGGAGATTTTTAGACGACTCAGTAGATCGAGTTACATAACTTCCTCAGTGGCGCTATATTATGTATCACTCCGCGTAATAGAGTTCGTCATTTTGAGAACATAATATACAACATTAATATTTAATATATATATATATATATATATATATATATATATATATATACTGCAGGTTAATGGCACTGCTATGGGTACGAAAATGGCACCGTCTTATGCCAATGTCTTCATGGGCAGACTGGAACGCAACTTGTTACTTCAATCACCTTTTAGGCCCCATAGCTGGTTGCGTTTCATTGACGATATAGAGATGAAGTGGGTGGAATGTCGCGAGAGCCTCGAGGCATTCATTACGTTTGCCAACACCTTTCATCAGTCGATCAAATTTACAGTAGACGTATCTAATTCGAAAAACGTATTCCTAGATACTACATCTACCCTGATTGATGGTGAAATCGAATTCAGTCTCCACACCAAACCCACAGACTCCCACCTATATCTTATGCCCTCTAGCTGTCATCCCCCACACACTTTTAAGGGAGTGCCTAAGGGTCTAGCCACCAGAATTCGACGCATCTGTTCGTCCCCTGCCTTATATCAGGAGCAAAGTGGTCTTCTTAAGTCCCACTTATGCAAAAGAGGCTACAATGCCCGCACCGTACAAACAGCTATTGATGAGATGGCAGGACATGACAGGCAAAACCTATTACGCTACAAGGAGAAAGACAATAGCGGTAGGGTCCCTCTGGTTACCACATACCATCCCGTCCTTAAGAACCTTAGCGGTATCCTTCAAAAGAACCTACCAATTCTCCATTCAAACAAACGAATGGCAGAGGTCTTTAAGGAACCCCCATTGGCTGCATACAGACGCCCAAGGAACCTGAAGGACATGGTAGTAAGAACCAGACTGGACAACCCATTACCTAACGGGGGCTTTAAAACTTGCTCTGACAGAAGATGTCTTCTTTGTAAGCACAGTACTGACACAGACAGTTTTAACAGCCCCGTTACAGGCCGCAGCTACAAAATACTAGGGAATTTGTCCTGTCATACTGACAACTGCATTTATCTCATCAGTTGCAAAGTTTGCTCCAAACAGTATATTGGTGAAACAGGAGATCTCCGCAGGAGAGTCAATAACCACCGTTCGACCATTAGGACCAAAAAACTCAATGAACCCGTTGGGGAACATTTCAACCTTGAGGGTCACAAATGGGACATTGAAAGAAAAATACTGTCTATATCACAGTCGCACGCAAGTAGCATCGGGGAGGGGAGGGGCTACATTAAAAGTCCGGTAGCTCCCCCTCCTTTTTTGTTGCAGCATAGTCTAATTAGTGCATAATAAGCAAAAAAAAAAACAGTATACAGTTTATTATGTTTAATTAAGAAAAATTGATACTGCAAGGAGTCTGAACCTAACCCCCCCCCCAACGGATGAATTGGATTCGAGTTTGGACAATTTTAATGGTAAATTGAATTTTTATTCTGGCTGTCCCCCATCCTCTTTTTAAACGATGCTACTTCACTGAGTTGTAGGGGGCAGGCGAAATCGAGTCATATATATATATATTTTTAATTTCGATACATCGAGAAAGTAGTATGTTTTGAACTAATAACTAAGAAAAAATGGTTTCTCGTGACGGCAGTCATATGATTAATTATCGGATTATGCCATTTTAAATCGGGGGAAGGCATAATATACAAGAAATAAATTATACATCGAGTGAGCGGCGTAAATCGAAGGTGTATCCCTTTGCTTTATATTTTCTTAAGCAGAGAGTTCTGCGGCTAGTTTATGTAATACATGTAACAGGCAGTGAGGCTTAATCCTTAAACAAAGCGTGTGTCATGGCCATGGGTAAAACAGAGAGAAAAATACTGACAAATGATGGCTATACCTCAAGTTAAGACATACATGTTCATAATTCAAATTCAACGAAATGCAAATCAAACTAAAAAGAAATTGATGTAAAGACACACAGCAATGACGATACTTACGATCAACTGATTGGTTTCGATGGAACGCGGTAGCCAGCAATGAGAAAAACACACTCATTCTCTTATTCACAGTTAGAAACACATCGATTATTTCCTACGCACATCAAACATATTGCTGCCACAGATTTACGATCAATTTTTTTTTGTATTCAATTTTCAAAGAAAGCTATCAAATATTTTGCCGTGAAAGATTAATTTGCGTGCAAATCTAGGGGTAAACGGAATTTTATGTATCCCAAGGACACGTCAATTATTTTTAATAATTAACGACATATAAAATACTATTTGGCTGATTCATATATATATATATGGCTGTCTTATATGTGGCCTAGTACTGGGTGGTCAACATTACCGCTACATTGCCAAAATTTTCAACTCATTACCACTAATTTTTTTCAGATTTTCGACCGATCATTACCGCTACATTTTTCCGGCTAAAAACAACTCATTACTGCTACATATTGAATCAGCCAAAAACAACTCATTACCGCTACATATCGATTTAGCCAGGTATGGTACGGTACATGAGTTCTAATCAGCAGAATTCACTCAATAACTATAATCTGAATGAGAATACAGATATATATATATATATATTAAAAAACTTGATTGTAAAGCATCTGAAGATTTTTTAAATGAGAGCGCTAATGCTTTACTTTGTTGTCTTCGTGTTTTCTTTTAAAATTTATTTTTACTATATGTAAAAAGTGTTTTAAAGTTTTTTATTATATATATATATATATATATATATATATATTTAAAAGTAAAAATCCAAAAATATTTTTGGATTTTTACTTTTAAATATATATATATATATATATATATATATATAATTTCAAAACAAAATGAAGAATCGGTACAGTTTTTGGTATATTTAAAAGTAAAAATCCAAAAATATTTTTGGATTTTTACTTTTAAATATATATATATATATATATATATATATATAATAAAAAACTTTAAAACACTTTTTACATATAGTAAAAATAAATTTTAAAAGAAAACACGAAGACAACAAAGTAAAGCATTAGCGCTCTCATTTAAAAAATCTTCAGATGCTTTACAATCAAGTTTTTTAATATATATATATATATATCTGTATTCTCATTCAGATTATAGTTATTGAGTGAATTCTGCTGATTAGAACTCATGTACCGTACCATACCTGGCTAAATCGATATGTAGCGGTAATGAGTTGTTTTTGGCTGATTCAATATGTAGCAGTAATGAGTTGTTTTTAGCCGGAAAAATGTAGCGGTAATGATCGGTCGAAAATCTGAAAAAAATTAGTGGTAATGAGTTGAAAATTTTGGCAATGTAGCGGTAATGTTGACCACCCAGTACTAGGCCACATATAAGACAGCCATATATATATATATGAATCAGCCAAATAGTATTTTATATGTCGTTAATTATTAAAAATAATTGACGTGTCCTTGGGATACATAAAATTCC
This sequence comes from Saccostrea glomerata, assembly GCA_003671525.1. Lineage (NCBI taxonomy): Eukaryota > Metazoa > Mollusca > Bivalvia > Ostreida > Ostreidae > Saccostrea > Saccostrea glomerata. The sequence goes on from PRKT01000712.1 coordinate 95,913, forward strand.
GTTTACCCCTAGATTTGCACGCAAATTAATCTTTCACGGCAAAATATTTGATAGCTTTCTTTGAAAATTGAATACAAAAAAAAATTGATCGTAAATCTGTGGCAGCAATATGTTTGATGTGCGTAGGAAATAATCGATGTGTTTCTAACTGTGAATAAGAGAATGAGTGTGTTTTTCTCATTGCTGGCTACCGCGTTCCATCGAAACCAATCAGTTGATCGTAAGTATCGTCATTGCTGTGTGTCTTTACATCAATTTCTTTTTAGTTTGATTTGCATTTCGTTGAATTTGAATTATGAACATGTATGTCTTAACTTGAGGTATAGCCATCATTTGTCAGTATTTTTCTCTCTGTTTTACCCATGGCCATGACACACGCTTTGTTTAAGGATTAAGCCTCACTGCCTGTTACATGTATTACATAAACTAGCCGCAGAACTCTCTGCTTAAGAAAATATAAAGCAAAGGGATACACCTTCGATTTACGCCGCTCACTCGATGTATAATTTATTTCTTGTATATTATGCCTTCCCCCGATTTAAAATGGCATAATCCGATAATTAATCATATGACTGCCGTCACGAGAAACCATTTTTTCTTAGTTATTAGTTCAAAACATACTACTTTCTCGATGTATCGAAATTAAAAATATATATATATATGACTCGATTTCGCCTGCCCCCTACAACTCAGTGAAGTAGCATCGTTTAAAAAGAGGATGGGGGACAGCCAGAATAAAAATTCAATTTACCATTAAAATTGTCCAAACTCGAATCCAATTCATCCGTTGGGGGGGGGGTTAGGTTCAGACTCCTTGCAGTATCAATTTTTCTTAATTAAACATAATAAACTGTATACTGTTTTTTTTTTTGCTTATTATGCACTAATTAGACTATGCTGCAACAAAAAAGGAGGGGGAGCTACCGGACTTTTAATGTAGCCCCTCCCCTCCCCGATGCTACTTGCGTGCGACTGTGATATAGACAGTATTTTTCTTTCAATGCAGAAATATTTGAGTTTGTTTGTTTATTAATTCCTTTCCTTAGAGTCATTTAAGGATTATGATATAAACTTCAGTATTTCGATTTCAACGGAAATTTAATTAATGTCGAGATATGCGGGGTATTAAGATACATGTACATGTATCAGAGTTGAAGATTTCAACGTAAAACGAGACTTATATACTTCATATCATGAATTCAGTAGTCAGTGAAATTTTTATATATTTCACGCTCGTTAAAGTTTTGCACGAACGTCCTTTTTTCCGCAATGAACATCACCAGTGCTTAAATCTATTTTTTCATCATTCTTAAATTTAGACTTCTCTGTTGTCTAAGGTTTGAAGTGGTTTAAGATTTCAAACATTTTCATAACTTTTAGAAATTACACCCAAAACCACTTGTCACCTGTACTTTTTGCTTTATCAGTGATTCTCAAAAGATGTCGCCATATCTGACAATAGCCAGAAATTCGTACGTCTTTTCGCTAGCTGCAGAACTGTAGCTCTCCGAAGAAAACTACAGAGAACTATACAGTGCCAAACGGCGGCGTATTCATGCCATATTGACGATGTAGAAAAAAAATTTTAAAAATCGTTTGTACGATTTTCTTAATCGTTTGAACGATTAATAAAATCGTACAAACGATTTAGAAAATCGTTTGAACAATTTCGAAAATCGTTCGTACGATTTATAGAAAATCGTTTGAACATTTTTTAAAACGATTTAAAATTCGTTTGTACAAATTTTAAAAATCGTTTGTTCGATTTTTAAATCGCTTGAACGATTTAGGAAATCGTTTGTACAATTTGTTAAATTGTTCGTACGATTTTTTAAATCGTGTGACGTACGATTTAAAAAAATCGTTTGTTCGATTTAGAAAATCAAATGTACAATTCTTATTTCTTGTTATTACATGGAGAAGAAGCGTAGTAGAAAACTTTGCACAAGTAGGACAACGTATCAATGCATTGTTTTAATGACTGACACGATGAATGGCAGAGAAAAATTGATCAAGGGATATTTCAAGATGGGTTTCCCTTTTTCGGAAATTGCACCGAGTCTTTGTTCGTGAACGAACGTTGAAAAGGGTAACAGCTAAGTTGGGACTGTTCATACGTTAATACAAATCCGACATAGGGGATGTAGCTCTTTTTATTGAGGAAACACTTGAGTCGTGTTGTCAATTGCATGGATACAGGTGGTTGTACTGGAAAGGTATTATGGCAGGATTTGCTGTTTCTCAAGAAGATATTCGATACTTGTATCTTCTTTCTATACAATGTAATCGTGATATGATGGTTTACTAATTATAACATTACAACAATATTCACACAGTTTTATTAACAAGATACAATTTATTATAAGTGTTTCTATACCTGTCAGCAAGGAAGAGAATTCTCTATACAATAGCTTTACCAGGTTTCTTATCCAGTACGCTTCTGTTCCGAATCAGAAAAAAAATCGTTCAAACAATTTTTTTAAATCGTTCAAACGATTTAACAAAACGTACAAACGATTTTCTTAATCGTTCAAACGATTTAACAAATCGTTTTTACGATTTTCTAAATCGTTCAAACGATTTAAAAAACCATACGAACGATTTTGTAATTTTTTTTCTACATTGTCAATATGGCACGAATACGCCGTCGTAGTGTCACCCATTGAAAAAACTGTATATTTATTGCGCACAAAAAGTGCGCTGTTTCTCTATCTATATCTTCATGTTAATAAAATGCCATCTCAAATTATTACGAGCTGTGTGTTCCTAACATATTATTTCACTGTTTTCACAACAAAACACCCCTTATAATTGTTGTTAATAGAGCTCCTGAACCTGAAATTGAGATCATCGAAAATTTCATTTAATTATACTGCCATTTTGGTTTGAAAGATATTCCGTCCAACACACTTCGTGCAGATGTCAACTACGAGAGTACTTTATAGAGGAGTAAGGTAATTTTCTTTAAAATTTCTCTTTTTCGCGATTGAGGTAAGAATTTGGAAGAATTAATCCAGAACTAAGCGCAACTTTTTGTGCGCAATAAATATACAGTTTTTACCATGGGTGGCACTGTAGCTCTCCACTCTGCCGGTTTTTTTTGGGTAAGCTACACTTCTTCAGCTATCTTTTCGCTAAATCTAAAGTGGGTTTTTTTCTGGTTCATAAATATCTTCATTCATAATATCACTATCGATGTAATATTGTTTCTTTTAAAATGGGTATAATGTTTTTGGGAAAAGTCTCAATAGCTGTATTTAACAAATAATATTGCAATTCAGTTTCGAGTGGGATTTCATTCATTTATTTCATCGGAACAATCTAAGAAAATTGAAACATGTATTTATTGGATCATTTTAAATTAGTTTTTGAAGCAAAATTTTCATGACATCCCCATCCTCCGTATTTTTTTTTCTCTTTTTTTCTATAGCTTATTCTCTTACTGTTGATTTATTATAGAATTATTTATTGTTGATGTAGAAGGTTTAATTGGATCTCCCACGTTACCAGAATATATATCCAGTCAAAGAGGGGTTATTTTTTTAGCTTTAACTTTAAACGGTTGTCTTTTCATTCGGAGATTTTTTTGGCTTGTCTACTCACCCC
>PRKT01000712.1:104252-121784 GCA_003671525.1 Saccostrea glomerata
GGGGGGGGGGGGGGGGGGGGGGGGGGGGGGGGGGGGGGGGGGGGGGGGCTAAGCATCCCTACCCCCCTTTCCCGACGCCCGTGGATTAAATCACATTTGTGAAAGCCAAGTCATAAATATGTGTTTTATGCTATTGAATTTAAAACCGGTTTTATAATCAAAATTCCACGACCCGGCTCAGTTTTCAACGGACTAGGGTCTAAATTCAACAGCTTAGGTCTCAGTATTCAACGTTGAAAAATGACCCCCGGGTCAAAATTCAACGTTACACCTGCGTAGCGCTACGACTGGGCGTACGACCTTTGATGAAACGGGCCCCAGGAGAACAGAGGAACCATAAAAGTGTATCATAGTGATACAATGGGATATATATAAAGGCTTTATAAATAAAAATATTTAATTCTCCATCTTATAAACAGCAAAGCCATTGTGTATCATATTTATTTAAAAGTATCCGTAGGTAGTATAGATTAAAGGTTGTTCAAATACCCCCTCCCGTGTACCCACTTTTATATTTAAACTTTTCAATACTAAACTGATTTTTGCTTTTATTAAGCCAGTTGCTCAGGTGAGCGATGTGGCTCCTGGGCATCTTACCGTATATCTGGAAATGGTGTTGATTAATTTTCAATGTTTCAAAATTTTGCGAATTACCACTGCTTTGTTTACATTTTCTTAGTGGTAATCTTTAAGAAAAATATTTTAGCGAATTCAATGAACTCGCAAATTTGCTAAAAATTTATCTACAGCAAAAAATCCAGATTTACGGTATTAACATTGTTGTTTTTTTTAACTTAAGATATTTAAAATCCACATTTTGACTTGGTCTTTTCTCAGAAATTAAAAATGTTCAATTGTATTCAGGTACCTTTAAGGTCTGGACTGATTTCTTTGACTGACTAGTCAAGGTTTGATGTTGCTACCTGATACTTAAGAATCACCAGAGCTTCGAGGATCGAAAGGGAGAAATAAGCAATTTAAGAAGTACTTATATCTAACGTTCCACATGTTCGGATAACCAATTTCGATTCTATTTCCGTTTCGTTTAAAAGGTTATATTCTAATAGGCTTGAATGAATATCAAAAATTAAAAATTGCTTTTTGTGATCCCTTTAGCAACTTTATGAATTTCTTTTAGATATAATCTTTTTTTTCTTTCAGCTCATTCATATTGCAATGCAAATCAGGCAAAGGAAACCAAAAAAGACAAAATGTGTGAATATTTTGCGAAAATTGTAAAATCCAACCAAATCTAGGAAACTGTCAGAAGCTTGAGAAAGACGAAGTTTTTCAAGAAAATCGGATGAGAAATCATAATTTATTTTTTTTTAAAAATGTTTGTTTCTCCCCAAAAGAATAAGTCCTTCTCATACAAAGGACTCATCTTGATTTGTATCTTTTTTGTCATTGTTTTGACGCTTGTACAGGTTAAATCCTCACAGAAAAGATCCCATTTACAAAAAATACAGAAAGAAATTGATATGGAAAAATTGAATATAAAAGGATGTAACCATATTGAAGTTGAAGATGTGTGGATTACTCCATTACCAAAGTTGCTGACTGAATCTGCGTTTAGATTATTAGATGTTAATCGAGATGGAATTCTGGACATTGTATTCGGTTTTGCAACGGGTGCGGATGGATATTTTATACCAAGAATTGTTTGCGACATCTACTTTAACGGTACGTATCCTTGCTTTGGTGGCATGATTGCCCTAGATGGCAGGAACGGGGAAGAAATTTGGAGACATTATTCCGATCATGAAGTGTTTGGTATAAACTGTAACGCCGACCTGAATTTGGATGGTGTGAACGACTGTCTCGGTGGAGGAAGAGCTGGGGTATGTCTCTTTCAAGTCCTTAAATAGAACCGTTATTATGTAGCAAATTTGAAGTTGAACATGTATTTTGTCAAGATAAAACTTCTGTGCAATATTCCCTTCTATTTTTAACATTTTAACCCCCTCCTCCGAAGAACATTACATTTGATCTCAATATTACTCATTCGCATATTCTTAAGATCCATGTACTAGTAAACTATTTCATTATTAATGAAAAAACTTTTTCTTCATTAATGAATAAAATATTTGTCATTAGAATTCTTTATTTAAAAATTCTGAAAAAGCAACGGTACGGTGTTCGCATGTAGCTCTCTCCAGAATGGGAGAGGATCGTACATTTTTGCTGTGGTTGCGACGATGTGAAAATGAAATTGAAGTTTTACTTCATATTTTCTTTAGCGTACTCATATTTACTTCCAGGGATATTAGAAAAAGAAACAAGAGGCCCATGGGCCACATCGATTACCTAAGCTTATGGTAAAAGCAGAAATGAGCTACAATAGGGAATCCAATTTTACAAAGAAATATATAGGAAAAATCTTTAAAAATCTTCTTCTCAAGATCCAGTTGGTCAGGAAAGCTGAAACTTATGTGGAAGCATTCTGGAGTAGTGTAGAATCTAAATTGTTAAAATCATGACCCTCGGAGATAGAGCGGGGCCACAATAGGGAATCCAAACATACAAAAAAATATAGGAAAAATCTTTAAAAATCTTCTTCTCAATAACCAGTGGGCCAAAAAAGCTGAAATTTATGTGGAAGCATCCTGGGGGTAGTGTAAAATCTAAATTGTTAAAATCGTGACCCTCGGGGGTAGGGCGGGGCCACAATAGGGAATCCTATTTGTACATAGAAATGTATAGGAAAAATCTTTAAAAATTTACTTCTCAAAAACCAGTGGGCCAGGATAGATGAAACTTATATGGAAGTATCCTGGGGGTAGTGTAGATTCTAAATTTGTAAATCATGACCCCTCGGGGTAGGGCGGGGCCACAATAGGGAATCCAAGTTTTATATAGAAATATAATTATACAGTAGGAAAAATCTTCTTCTCAAGAACCAGTTGGCCAGGAAAGCTGAAACTTGGAAGCATCCTGGAGTAGTGTAGATTCTAAATTATTAAAATCAAGATATGGTGATTGGGGGGATCTTCTAAAGAACTGTATCACCAAAGTTACTCAGGTGAGCGATATGCCCATGGGCCTCTAGTTTTATTCAAATATCAACTTTTTAACCTTTGTTTATAAATGGCTCGTGCATCACCTTACAAAAAACTGTTCCGAAGCACACATTTGAATTGACAAAATTCTACTTTTCAAAGTTGAGCGAAATAAAGTTAAATTGGTAAAAGGAATATACTGAAATTCCAGATCGGGATGTTTTTACTAGAATTATTTTTCCATTTTGAATCTCCTTACCTGCATTGTTGCAATGCTACTTAATTTGTACAACTATATGCGAATGCAGATAATTGACATTTCCCAATTCCTCGATGCAGGACTTCCATTACTATGCAGTATGAATGCAGGCTCAGTCAGGTATTGTCCATTATAATGTCTATCAATGTCAGACAAGGGCCGACTTCAAAGTCAGTCAGTCAATGCAGGCATTTGCCGACTACACATCAGTCAGTCAATGCAGATATTGGCCGACTGCACAGTCAGTCAGTCAATGCAGGAATTGGCCGACTGAACACCAGTCAGTCAATGCAGGCATTGGCCGACTGCACATCAGTCAGTCAATGCAGGCATTGGCCGACAGCATAATCAGTCAATGCAGGCATTGGTCGACTGTACAGTCAGTAAATAAGGCATTGGCTGACTGCATAGTCAGTCAATACACCTCATTCTTTCAAGGTAGACCTTGAAGCCCCAGGCTTGGCTGACTTTCACAAACTGTTCTATGAAATATGGCCGTGTGATTGTTAACCAGTATAATGATAAAAAATATCAGATTAATTTGAAATTGATAAATTAAAATTAATATGAGGCCAGATAACTTTAAAACCGTAGAGCGCATTGCAAAAGTGAGTAAAAGTTGGTCTTTTTTTCATTGAAAAGATGCCAGTAGAAAAATGATATTGGCTGTTAAATGACAACAAAGTTTTCTAAGTTCTAAAGTTGAAGTTTTTGAATGCGTTTTCCAATTAGCCAGCAAAACAAGGCGACTACACGAGATTTAAATACATAATAACCAAATAATAATGATGATGATAATAAGATAAAAAACAGTAAATTAAATGTAATTAAATTAACCCGTTTTAAGTGTAGAGCATTGATTCCATCCCGAAAATTATACGGATATTTGCGCCCCGGCTTTAATTGGCAGTCATGACTGCAATACGCATGTTCCCCTGAGTTGCAGATAATGTGCGTACATACAACCCCTCAAGTTTTCCGTTAAGCAATTTTATTTATTATAACTTTCTTTCTCCATACCAAAACTTATACGCAGACTTATTCTGATTGTCTTCTAGCAGTTTAGTAGAAGAATTACACGCTTAGTTTTGACTTTCAGTAAAGTGTGGCTTCAGAAATTTATCACGATGCATTGACTTTGATCTGTTCATTATAAAATAAACGTGATCATGACGGGTGTAACTAATGTGTGTTTGAGTTCTCGCTGCACTGAGAATTCAAACACTACGTTACTGACGATACACTGTAGGGTAAAGAGAAACGGACGTGTGGATTTGGCAATTTCACAATATCTAAATGTTGGCAAGATCTTTAAAAACTCTAAAATATTTTATTTTAATAAATGTTTAAACAAAACAACTTTATGATAAAATACACAAGAGCTGTTGCTTTTAACAATGTTTAACATGTACATCAGCAGCGACTGTGACGTAATCTGTCTTTTGAGTCATGTGACATGTGCCCTTTCTCCCTTAAACGGGAAACAACGCAACGTTGCCTTTGTGACGTAACTGACGTCATAATCAAATATGCACAAAACAACCGTTCGAATCGTCGAAATTGTGTACCAAAATTGAAAACAAAAGCAAACCCTCTACCTACCTTAAAACCTTCTTCTAAACCCCTAGGCCTATTAATTTTTCGCAGAATTTTATTTTCTGTGATATTGTGACGTCATATTGGTACGTAGTTCATCTCCCAACAGTTAGGCAAATTTGAAGACTGATCATTCACACAACAAAGATGTGGGCGATTACAAAAATAAGGACTTTTAATTATGCAGTGGAAAAACACCAGATGCGGTCTTCTTGCAGCAAAGCTTCGTCCTGTATCTAGTATGCGTTAAACTTTAACGGAAAGTTCCAGAGGCTCTGCAGTTTTAAGACACATTGAAGGTTTGGATAATTGTGTAAGTACAATGTTTGTATTTATCTATATTGTGTTTATTCGGCAAATACTTAACGTAGCTAAGGATAGCGATCATGTGAAATTGCATGTGAATTCTAAATTAAGAATTTTTCGGTTAGCTTATTCCGGAAATGCGCATATTCCATTATGGTGGACTGTAGTGATAAGGGTTCAAAGCACAGTTTTATGTATGACGTTATCAGGACGTTACTTGGTGAGGGACAAGCAAAACTGACCCCTATAAAGATATAAAATGGAGGCTTGTTACATAGACTTCTGCATATCAATGGAAAGACATAATTGTGAATCAATTCGAGGAAAAGTACAAAAAGGCTTGTTCCAAAGCGAAGGGGGAAATCGTCAGCCAGAAAACACATCGTATGAAGACCGGTGGTGGTCCACCTCCAGCCCCCAGTTGATGCCATATCACAAAAAATTCTGGACATGTTCAAAGACTCACCAAATTTCGTTGGCATTGAAGGAGGACTTGTTTTTGAAGGTATTTTCATCGTTCTGAAATAGAATTCAAATAAAACAATAGCAGGTCGACACGTTTACATTCTACAACAAGGAAATTCGAAATACCGAAGCATGTCTGCGCACACTGGAACTTCCACAGACTTTATTTTTTTCTCATTGACAGTCTATGCTAAAGACAGCGGACCGTCGGACCTGACCGATGTGCAGTGCCTCTGGTCCGATGCTTCATTTGTTTACACCGGACCGGAATGACTGATGTCTCAGAGTAAAAAAATAAATGTTGCCGACATCGCTGACAAAAAATGACTTGTCATACTTTAATTTTATCACCAAAATCCAAGTGCAAGGAGCTTAAAAGTAGTGATGAATGTTTAAAACATCGAAGGAATCACTGTCACTGTCATGTTTTTTTACCGCCATGATTGAATGTATAGGGCCAGACCAATCGCAACTTCTCGGGTCTTTCCGACTAGCGGAAAAACGATTCAAGATGCCTCACTTTGCCTTAGAAATGCTTTAAAATGCTTGTAATGCGGTAATTCCCACCTTTTTCTCATGGGTTATCATACTCTGGTTTGTAGAAATAAATTGAGTCAGATTCTAGACCTCAAATATTGATTACTTGTATTTTGACTGAAAATTTAGAGTTTTTATTTTCTATTTCCGACAAAACCAGCTGTTAGTAGGGTTCTGTATGAAAATGGTCGTGAATACCTTTGCATCAGAAAGTGTCCGATGCATGGTTAATTTGTGTCCAATGTACAGAGAAATGAACATACTAGTAAAAACCAGCTCTAAAAAGAATAAATTTTCACTTCATATCTGTCACACAACAGGCACTTTGTCCGCCTTAATCCCCCATCTTCTTAACAATATGTGTAAAGTTTTGTTTGTATTCGAATGTTTTGGTCCGACTAGCCTAAAAAAATTATAAATTACATACTACATAAAAATATCATATGAAGTAAAAATAGACCATATGCAGTGACACATTATATATAAAAATATGTATATACCTTGATTTGAAAAACATTCTGAAAGTTTGGTTTTGTTTCAGCAATTAAGTTTCTTTTCATCCTGATTTTGTTTCGTCAGGTTTGTTTTGTTTCAATAGATTTCATTTCTTTTTAGTTCATTTGGTTTCGTTTCTTTTTCGTTTCACACTTTGCAGGTACCCTAATTTAAAAACATAATTCTATATTGAGCGTAAGTATTTAAACAAGAGGCCTAATAAACCAAATGCCATGAAATTCACAGTTTTGAAAGAGGCACCATTGCATATCATAACTATACAATTACTGTACCGACCGGACATAAACTAACAGATAGCGAACAAGAAGCAGACCCCGGGTTCGCTCTCTGGGTCTGCTTCAGGTTCCCTTGGGGTCTAAGGGCTGACCCCGAGCGAACCTGTAGCGGACCTCAAGCAAACCTGAAGCAGACCCAGAGCGAACCCGAAGCGGACCCAGAGAGCGAACCCCAAATTCAGTAGCAGTCGCAGAAAGTGAACGCTCGTTTGGTATTTCTTTGCAAAGCTGTCATCAGGATTAGCGATTAACCAAACAGCGCATCGACCAATCAAAATGACATGTTGATCTGTCGATTAGAATAAAAGATCGAATGTGTGATGCTATTCGATATAAATCCAAACATTGTACATACAAGCAAAGCGTGTGAAAGTACAGTATAAATTTATTGTGATAATTGTAAAATACTATTTCATATTAATTTATTTTAACTCTCCAGGCTGTATGTTATAGTTATTTAGTTTCTTTATTTTTTTAAAGCAATTAACATGATTAATAAAAAATATATTTTAATTTTCCAGGTAGAATGTTACATGAATATTTACCTATTTATTTTCTTTAGGTTTTTTATACCAGTATTCAAAGTCCATTGATAAAAGTTAATATAAATTTGGTAAATACCCCTGCGAAATGATATTCATGATTTTAAGAACCTTTATGAGTTGTTCATAATTGTTCATGAATGGTTCTTGAAGGATTCTTAACAGGTTCATAAAAGTTGTTCATGAATAAAATTCATGAAAACATTCATAATTAATAGTTCATGAACATGCCGTTTTAACTAGGTGCCGTTTTCACCAGGTACCGTTTGAACCATAATTCCTTTTTGCGCCTCTATCGCAGGAGAGTTACAATCTCGAAACTGGCATATTACGTTGTAGAGGAGGGAGGGGAGGGGGGGGGGGGTCCGAACATAACCATTAACTGTTGAAATTGTTCACTGAAAGGACACCCCTTATATATTGAAGTATACATGTATTCATTCAAATTGGCATGGTTATATTAACGAAATTTTTTTGTGTGAAAAGTTTAAACCAAAAATTTTTTTTGTAGTCATTTTTTTTATTCCGCTCGCGAAGCGAGCTACTCTTTCTCTCTCTCTCTCTCTCTCTCTCTCTCTCTCTCACTCTCTCTCTCTCTCACTTTGCGGTGGGTGTATCATAAAAAAAAATCTGACTGACAAGTGACTGTCCACTTTTATATTTATAACGATATTACGTTCCTGTTTATCAATGCTGACATAACAAATTGAATTTTGATTTAATACTTGTTTACTTCCTCGATTATTTCGTTGATATTTCCCCCCAATTCTAAAATCGGGCGTATGAAAAATAATTGTCTATATTCCTGTTATTAGATTTAAAAAAAAGGTGGAAGAAAAGAATAGAAAGATAAAACGGTAAAAAAGAAAAAAAATATTAATTAAGTAGTTTATATTAATCATCGTGTATAATAACTCTTGATCAATTTCTATGTTATACAATATAATCGGCATCAATGTGTATTTTTGAATTTTATTTACCGATTCAATAACTCAGTATATAAACAGGCTGTTTGCATAATGCTTGTAAATGATGGACCTTATGTTTTTTGTCTGAACTACAAAACTAAATGCATTTGACTTTTTTACTTAGAACATACTAGGTATAACTCAAGTATTTTTTTTTTCTAGACATTTATCATCTTGCGTGCACATGGTGTATAAACCATGATAAACTTAATATTCTAAAAATAATAATAGATTATTAAAATAGGGATGGCTAATGTTTGTACTTGTATTTTCATATATTTGCATATCCACTGCTCTCTCCCTGTATGAACATGTAGCCATCAACTGCGTTCATAGGACTATAGACGCAACTGCTTCTACTATGAGTGCAATTGCTCTATCACATTCGTGTAGAACAATCTCTACTACAATTATATAGTGTGTTGAGAAGTATATATATGAAATGTTTTGTAAGAGGAATAAAAATAAGTTTTTAAATAATAATATTCTTAAAAAAAAAAAAGGAAAGTCAGAATGATTAAAATTGCTGATTTATATCTTTAAAAATTCAATTTTGGTCAATGTATTTAATTGTATAATTAAACTTTTTAAGATTTTAGAGAACTGCCATATTTTTATTTTTTCGTATCATGCATATTTGTACAAAGAACGATAACTCTTCACACTTGGGTAATAACATTTAGATTTAGAGAAAATTTCTTTAACTAGTATATCTATTTCAAGAATGATTTCAGCTATTAAAAATAAATAGAAAAACTAAAAAAAAAATATAGAAAAGCATTCTGGAGTAATAATCATTAGGCCTATAAACGATAAAAGCATTCTCAGTTTTCATTATATAGTGTTAAATTATTGATTTTGTCAGAGGGTTTTAAAAACGTTGATCGATGACGTCACAACTGCATCAAAACAAAAATATGATGACAGCGCTGCTTGTATCCAGATAACTGTGTTTGAGAGGGAAACATGGGAAATACGTTATAAATATGTTTGTGATTTATTAGAGAAAAGGAGCATTAATCAGGTTTACTGATTTTAAAGCCGTATGTTTTTCTTTACTGAAGACAAGAAGCTGTGTCCTTATGTAAGTCAGGATTTCCTTTGATATTCTTGAAAAAAATCAAAGAATGCAAATAAAAGTAATAAACAACGATTATTCAGTGAACATGGCATTATGAATAGCAATAGCTCTGCTGGCATATTTTCCATGATGCGCTAGCGCGCATCATGGAATATGCCAGCAGAGCAATTGCTATTCATAACGCCATGTTCACTGAATAACGTTGTTTATTTCTTAAATATCTATTAAGTAAGAATTTTATTCGCATAATCATATACAATTTTTAGATCTAGCATTCTCAAAGTTTTACCGCGCCTTATTTAACTGTGACGTCACGCAGTCAACCACGGTTGAACGAGGTCATATCAAAAGGCCTGTGGCAGCGATGATATGGAGTTGTAGCGTAACGTAATACTCATCGTCGGAAACCCACGGGTGATCTCGTCTTTACTTATCACCCGTGGGCAAACTCGCCGAAATATCGCCGTAAAATATGCTAATTTGTTGTTTTTAGTCAACCAATCAGAAAGGTGGAACTCTTCAATTTTGAAAAATACGTTTATTACTTTGCTATTTACATGATTTATGGTAAATATTTTGACGCTCGTTAAAACGTGCGAAGTTTGATTTAAAACAATTAAACTCAATTCGTACAGGTCACTGATATTAATATCTGTCAGATATTATGAAGGAGTACCTCTTTCTAACTGCAAAATGCACCGGTGAGTGGATTTATCAGCTGTGTTAACTACGGAATGAGTTTTTCATGTTTTGGCAATGCCGAACTTGCATACGTAACGTGAACTGTGATTCGTTGTTACGCATCGCGATTCTGTAATGCGGCCAATCAAATGACCCATACATATTTAATTACATACGACGATTTTTCGGCGAGTTTGCCCACGGGTGATAAGTAAAGACTAGATCACCCGTGGGTTTCCGACGATGCGTAATACTGAGCTGTCTGGAGCTTGGTATTAATGTGACACAATCAAAACCGAACTCGGACAAGCGCAGCATTCCGGAATTAACACCCAGTATATGCAGAGACATATAAATATGTCTCTTTAATTACCATTATAAAACTAAGGCACCGTTTTCAGTGTGAATTTTTGCAAGTAATATACCACAAATATAACAAAGTATGAGTTAGGTGTAAAATTATTCCGATTTGAGTTAATTAGATAAAGTTAGAGGGGGGGGCAAAAAAAAGGGGCCATGGCACTATGCTTAAGTGGAAACATTCTTTTTTGCCGCAGTAATTTTGACCCACAATTAATGCATCGCTTCTTACACAAACGCTAAAGCCACGTACATTTACGTTCTCGCGTGAATAACGACAAAAGTTAATAGAAAAATAAAATTGCCTCGATTTAATGAATTTATCTGTTTATTGCACAAAATAATCGTACACTGATTGAAATCAGCGCTGTTCAGACTTCAATTTGGTAAAGCAACATGCAAAATTGTCTATTTGTATTTGTATTTGCAAACGACGTCATATGACGTCAGAGTCTTATACGCACCAATTGTCACGTGCGGTTTGACGAGTCCGATCTAAATGAAAACTGGATAAGTGTCTGCGCTCGCCCTAACGGTTGCACCGTCAACATATTAAAAAAAAAAATCCGGAATTTTCATTATTTATGGTATCAAGTCCAGTGATTACAAAACTTCCGGAACTTTGTTGATGGCAGCGGCAAGGTAAACATTCGGAATTGCATTGATTACTATTTTATCTTTGTAATTAACATTCTTAGATTAAGCTTGTACCTAGATAGAATTTTATGAAAAAAGTAATAACAAGAGGAAAAGTCTAAATATGACTTATTGATATAAAGTTAACATGAAGGAAAAGTGAGAATGGAAATTTGTACCAGCGGGCAGGTACAAAGGCGCTTGGTTTCAGGATGGTGTATTTTGTGTAATAAGTTTTTTCTATGTGTATCTATATACCCTGATAAAAAAAAATCGCCGAAATTAACACGCTTTAAAAATGTCACATTGCTGTTTATAAGAGTGAAGGTGTGACACTTGCCATCTTGGATTTCCGGGGGTGTCTCAGTTCGGTTGATTTCACTCAATATCTACACTTTTCCTACCGGTGTTGGGTAAAAACTAGGCCTAACACTCTTCAAACCTCTGCCAAATTGAACTTGTTGTATAAAACATGCGATAAACCAAAAACGTCCTCAATACCAAGAATAGAAATGGAAAACAACAGATGTGCTGATATGTGACGATGAAAACGTAGAAGCTTCCTAGAATTACACAGAAAACCTAGAGAGAACAAGTTTGGCATGTTTTCTGACCTCTCTAGGTTTTCCTGAAACCAAGCTTCTATTGAGAGGTACAAGTAAAATCCTTGGTAAATGTCCCTACGCTCCTTGTATACCTCTGCGGTGCCCAGACAAAAGTATCCCTCCATGAACCTCTAGCATTCTGAAGTAGGTGGACAGGTGGAAATCATTGAGTTAGACAAAATAACATTTTATTATACTATTATAAGAGATGCAGTCATGCAGGAATAGGGTTGGACACCGGTACACAGTACCAGTACCGTACTAAATTGTTACTTAAAAAATACTGTTTCATTTAATACCGGTACTGATTACGGTATTTCTTAATCTTTTAAACATTTTAATACATTTAAATTTAAAAAAAAAAACCCATTAAGGACTCGCTATGGAATTCTCCACTCATTGAAAGGGTAGGCTAATTAACAAAATCAATACTATTAACATGATTAAGTAAGATTCTTCCTTTCTCCTGCCAATATTCGAGGAAAACCAATATGTATTAAAAAAAACATGTACATTAATCTTGTTTCAGTTTTATTAATAGAAACTGAAAGAACATTGTCAATTAAAAAGGCAAAATGTTGCAAATTTGTGATGTCATCTATCTCCATTTCTCATGTTTCGTCGTTTAGTGCTACCAAACAAAATGGGGACCATATAAAGTGATCAGCGGTCAATTTAGTAGAAAATCAGACGGCGGTTGTATATACTCTTATTTTTTTTTAAATAGAGATTCAGATAAATTTGTTTTGTTGATCATTTATTGAAAGGTTGAATTATAGAAATACAGCCTACTCCGGATATATTGAAATTCAGGGGACCATGCAGCCAAGTTATTTCAATATATCCGTAATTCAATATAAAAGAAATCGCAAAGCTGCCATTTTGAATTGTTAAACCCCGATGGCGATCTAAAATAAAGAAGAACAAACCTGAACGAATTAATTTGGTGTTAATCATGTTAATATATTAAGATGTTAATATATGAATTCAAATATCTTACTTTTAAAAACTCAATCTGATTTGGTATATTAAAATTTAATATTTTAGTTCAAAAATCTAAATTTTCAAATTTCCAAACAGGTGTAACATTTTGAGTTTTTAGATTTTTACTTTAAATGTTCAAAGTTCAAATTTCCAAAAAAGATGTGAAATGATAATTGACTGTATTTAATTACAAACTTTGATTTAATTGAAAGTGATGTGTAATTGGCCAAATTTTCAATTACAAGTAATGGTAATTTAATTAATTACTTTCCAAAAAGGCATGTAATTCACAATTACTTTTCAATTACATTCAAGTTCAAGTTCTTTATTGACTTTGAGCATTATAGCTCATCAGTACAAACAAATACAAACATGACTGTACAGGTTTACAGGAGAATATGATAATTATGTACACATGAAACAAATATATATATATGACATAAATGATTAATTTAACATGTCTTTTCTAGTTTTTAGGCTAAAGTAAATAAATTTTAACCTAAGTTGCATATAGTTCTTTAACATTTTCAACATTTAAAAGTTGCAACAATTTAAACATTGAAGGTTTTTTCCAATAATAAGACTTTAAGTATTTTATACGGTGTATTTCATAAGCAGGACATATCAAAATAAAATGAAATTCATCCTCAACATAATTTGAACACAAAAAACAATATCTACAGTGTCTTTCTGTATTGCTTTATCGACCTGTTTCAGTTGCCAGTTGGTGTGATGACAGTCTCAGTTTAGAAATACATTTTTGATATTTTATTGGTATGGGTTCCGTAAGTAAAATTGTAAATTATGATTTGCAATTAAATATCTGTAAAAAGAACATTTACTAGAGCTATCTATTTGAGAAAAAATATTCTGTCTTGCCTGGTCAAAAATTCTTTGCTTTACGATAGGAAGGTCCACACATTCAACTTTTTGTTTTTCCCATAATTCAAACATACCCAAATATATTGCATAAAATTAAATGCTTTTAACATTTGACAACAAGTTTTTTGGCATTATGCATTTCTACACACTCATATAAAACACTGTAACAATGTTGGATGATACAATTTTTTTGGTCAAGAATTTTCTTCCAAAAATTATATTATACATTCTGTGGTAAAGCAGAGGATATCGTCCTAATTCAGAATATACCATGTATACAGCTACATTACATGTTGTCCTTTTAACACCTAAAATATGTTTGCAAAAATCAAGATGTAGTTTTCCAATATTAGGTGATTTAAGTGAACCCCAAATTTCTGACGCATAATTTAAGATACTGCCCACAAAGCAATCAAACAATGACATTAATGTCTCATGATTAAAGTACATGTCTCTAATATTCTTTTTTAAAACAAATAAAGCTTTTCTACCTTGTTCAGCAAGATGTTTCTCAGCTCGAGAAAACTTATTATAATTAGAATTACACTGATTTTAAAATAAATGAAAAATCCTTCACACCCCCCCCCCCCCCCCCCCCCCCATCTCATAAACATTATTCAAGAAACTAAGTTAACTGAATTTTTGGGGCAAATATTCTGATGCATGTAGTAGAATTTCTAAAAAAAAGAATTTTAACATAGTCATATTTCCCTTGTAAAGTAAATTGCTAATTAAATATTGTCCTATTTTATTTTCTTAAAATCTTTTAAATCAAATTAATCTTTGTTAAGTGAAGAAATAAAATTTATATTTTGATTTTTAGCTCACCTATTTATATTTTGACTTTTAGCTCACCTCACCAGTCTGTCTGTCCGTCTGTAAACTTTTCAAATTTTTGACTTCTTCCAAAGAACCACCTGGCCAATTTTAACCAAACTTGGTACAAAGCATCCTCAGGTAAAGGGGAATTAAAATTTTAAAAAAGAAGGGCCAAGTTTTCTTACAAGGGGAGATAATCAAGAAAAGACAAAAAAAGGGGAGGGTCATTAAAAAATCTTCTTCTTGGGTAGTGTAGATATTAAATTGTTAAAATCATGACCCCCAGGAGAAGAGCGGGGCCACAATAGGGAATCCAAGTTTTACATAGAAATATATAGATCAAATCTTTAAGGTATACCTTTACTCAGATGACAAAAAATTCCACTGAGTGATAAGAACAAAATACCACCTATTGCACATTGTACAGCTATGATTCTTGTGTTAAATTTCAATTTCAAATAATTAGTTCAATGACCTATTTTCATGCTAGTGGCCCCTGAGTACCTCAATTTTTCCACACTATGACCACTGATGACTAATGTTTTCTTTACTCACAAAATATTACAAGCAACACAACTTTTTAAATAATGGAACAGCGTTGCTTCATATAAAGAAACGATGAGAGTTAATTGGGCCAAAAACTGAAAAAATTTTACAGTACGAATTTCCTCTGTCTTATTTATATTTTTTCCCCATTTTTTAATTGAATATTTTAAAAATCTGAATGATAAGAACTCTAAATTATTTATAACCTCAGGTTACTTTTGATGCCCTAATTCTTATGGTAATAATATTATATGGGGTCAATGATCAAATTATTGAGATATATTGTCTGGAATGGTTTTTGTTCAAATTTTTGAATTTCTTTATTTCATAGCATTCATTTATTTGAAATAATCTATGAGCTTTAACACATATAATATTTGCAAAATGATGTTTAAAAAAAGCATTTAACCTTTATATTTTAATAATATTGCAAGAAATAATAAATAATTGACAGAAATGAAAAATTAAAAATTTAGTCCGAATTTCCTCTGCATTATAATAGCTTGGTTTTTGTTCCTGTTTATTTTCTTTGAATAATAGATATTAAATATTTAAATCAATATCGAGTAAAAACTTGGTTATTTTATCCATTAAGAACATTTTTTGATATAACACACCATACTTTATAAAATTTCTTTTCTGTTTTCTGAAACCTGAGTAAACGTCATCCTTAAAAATCTTCTTCTCGAGAACCACTGGGCCAGGAAAGCTGAAATTTATGTGGAAGCATCTTTGGATAGTGTAGATATTAAATTGTAAAAATCATTACCCCTGGGGTAGGACGGGGCCACAATAGGGAATCCAAGTTTTACATAGAAATATATAAAACAAATCTTTAAAAATCTTCTCAAGAACCACTTGGCCAGGAAAGCTGAAACTTATGTGGAAGCATCCTTGGATAGTGTAGATATCAAATTATTAAAATCATAACCCATTGGGGTAGGGCGGGGCCACAATAGGGTATCCAAGTTTAACATAGATATATTTAGGAAAAATCTTTTAAGAATCTTCTTCTCAAGAACCACCGGACCAGGAAAGCTGAAATTTATGTGGAAGCATCCTGGGGTAGTGTAGATTCTAAAGTATTAAAATCATGAAGGGGTAGGGGGGAACAATAGGTATAGCAAGAGGGGAAATCTGGTAAGAACTTCATCACCCAAGTTACTCAGGTGAACGATGTGGCCCATGGGCCTCTTGTTTGAGTAATTAATCCAATCAAAACAAGTACCGGTAGTCCAATGGCTTCTCATCCTCTTGTTTGCAATATCTTCAGCTTGTGTTAGAAATTATTATCAGGTTCTAATTAGTGACCTGGGGTCATGTACATCATATTCCTTAATATTTATAGATATTTTTCACACATTTTGACCTTGTCTCTTGGTATTTTTATCCACATACACCTTTGACTTTAAATTGTAGTTTCGAACAGAATAAGTCAAAACATTTTGAGAATATCTTATAATATGTTGTTGAAATGAGGAAGCATTAATGCAAAAGGCATCAATTGTACTTTCAACATCGAATGTTTCATGATTCCAAATTTTTAACATATAAATTAAGGTAAAACCATGAGTAAACTTTCTACTAGTCAGTATCAATGTATTCCTGTTACAAATACCCCAGTGAACAGAATCTTCAGTGTGGCAGGAAAATCTTCAAATCTAATAGATGTGGGTGTTGCTAAAACGCGGAACGGAAAACGGAACGGAAAGCGGAACGGAACGGAAAACGGAAATTTTTTGTCAAGCAAATAACCTAGATTTGATATTTAAATCAGATATAAAAAGCTATATTTTTTAAATATAAGTCATATCTAATAAAAATGTATCGTAAATTACAATATATTATTGAATTATGCACCCATCAGAACTGTCACATGTACATGCGAAGGTTTATAAGATACAAAGCAACTAGACTCAATTTCTGAGTATCCATCTGAACGTTTAGTACGAATCTTTCTTTTCTCTTTTTTATTATTATAAAGCTCATTCAGAAAAAAAAACATTGTTTTGAAATAATTATGCAGAAGAAAAAGATTACTGATATGTACATACTTATATCTATAAATACAAAAAAAGTATGCAAGCAGTGGAACATATAGGAACTTTGAAAGGGGGCAGTATGGGGTCGGGTAGGGTTTCAAAGCCATACAAATCGATTTAATAAATATTATGTACATTTTTTAACACCAAAAAGGGGGGTCAACTTTTTAGACCTCTCCGATTAGCGGAAAAACAATCTTTAATGTTTTACGTGATCATTCATATCCCCCACAACACACACACACTCATTTACCTTTTACTTCTTTGAATGTAAAGATGCTACATTGAATTTATAGATGCAGAATTTTGATAAATATGAAGCGACTGTATTTTGTATAAAATTTTAACAACCAGTGTTACATTCGAAGTGTCCGAGCTTGCCGGAGAGGTTTGCTCTAATCGTAATCTAGGTTTTTTTTTTTTTTTTTTTTTT
>PRKT01000712.1:122574-146593 GCA_003671525.1 Saccostrea glomerata
TTTTTTTTTTTTTTTTTTTTTTACAATTTATTTCTCTTATCATGGTTCATCTTGATATCAATTATTTGCCTCCCCTACTTTTTTCCAGATATAACATTTTCACTATAGAAAGGTTTATTGAACCCCATCCCCACCCCACTTTTTTGTAATTATGTTCCCCAAACGAAGTTGGGGAACATATTGTTTTTACTCTGTTTCTTATTAAGGTCTTCCGTCTTCAGCGGAAGACCTTCTTGTTATTCTTAGGTTTCTTTTTCACTTTTATTATTATTATTGTTTTTTTTTCTTACCGATTTTGTGCACGCGATTTCTCAAAAATGGCTCGATGGATTTCCATGAAACTTTCAGGACTTATGTAACATCACTTGAACCTTATGCGTTTTTTTCTGTTTTGATGACGTCACTTCCGGTCCGGAGTTGTAAGCATTTTAATGATTTTTTAAGGGTCAGTTTGTCCGCACGATTTCTTCTAAACGGCTTTAGATAGACACATGATACTTTCAGGTATGGTAGACCTAAGTCTGTAGATTTGCGGAATGTATTTTATTTTTATCGGAAGTACCGCACGTCGGCGCTCGCTACGGCCCGAAAATAGTCGTATCGCAAATTTCAAAATTTTTATCACCATTTCTACGATATCTTTTTACCTGGAAATATTTTGTTAAAACATATAGAACAAAAGAAGTGTAGAATTTCAAGATTTTTCGAATGATATCTCGTAAAAAGGGCTGGCCCCTAAAATTAAGGGCCTAGAGGGGCTGAAAGTTTTTTCTTTATATCTCAAAATGTATTGAGAATTTGTAATATGTCAAAGAAACAAAGTTGTTCAAAATGTCAAGTTCAATCTATTGGAGTCATTAAAATACGTCCGACGTAGTCACTTCCGGCCAAACCGGAAATAGTCGAAAAACGCGTATTTTTGCCGTTCTTAACCAGTTTTTGGGTAACATATGTCTCTGGGTGCATAAAAATTAATTTTCCGTCCGTCGTCGTCACTTCCGGTCAAACCGGAAGTAGCAAAAAATTACTTATTTCAGCATTAATTAACATAAATGAAGGTGATTTATACATTTTTGGGCGTTATTACTCATTTTTGTAAAAAGTGAAAGTTTCTTCCGGTTACTTCCGGTCAAACAGGACGGAAGACCTACTCGTTGCTTTGCAACGAGCTTTGCTCTAGTTATTATTATTTTTCTTCTTCCTGGGCACTTTTTTGTCCGCGAATGATCTAGTAAACTACACATCCAACTAAGGTGAAATGTTTTTAGGGTCAGTAGACATGTTTTGTAGATTTGCGGAACGAAGTTCATTTTGCGAGCACGTGCTTGAAAGAGCGCGCACGTGCAACACGTGAATGACCAATATAATGTATATTGCCGTAACTTTTCTATTTTTTTATGAAATGTTTTGAAACTCATAATGTAAGGATGTATTAGTAGTATAAACAAGATGACATGGTCAATATGGCAAGACCTCACGCGCATGCACGTGCGCTACGCTCTGATTGGCTGAAACTAAAGTCTCAATATCTTTCTTGTTTTTTGACGAAATCCTTTGAAATTTTGAACATAGCCATGACATATTTTTCTTTCCTCATCACAATTGTACAACTTTAGATAGAAATGGTAAACTGCGTTTGAAAACTAGCAGGGACTATTTTTTTGGCGGAATGGTGGCGTATGAAAATATCTTCTTTTCTGCCTCTCAAAATTATAATAGAACAATGAATTTAGTTATAATTTTTATACAATAAAAGACTTGAAGAAATTTTCAGATGTAAGTTAAATCAATAATAAGGGACTAAACTTTCAAAATATATCAATTAAATATGATTTTTCAAACAAACTAAAAATATTTGAGCTTTTAAACGCTTCCAATCAAAGTAAAGATTTGAGCCAAAAATCTATAAAAAGTATTTTTTCTCTCTGTTTGTTTGTGTATCATTTTGTATATTTATAAGACTACTTTATTATATGTGAAAATAAGAAAAAGTTAAATATAGGAAGCATATGAAAATAACTAATATATCCTTAAAAATTAAGAAAAACTGAGAAAATTCGGACTAACCACTATCCATTTAAGTTATATTATTTATGCAAATTTGGTGATATCCTGATGTCGACCCGATATAGTAATATCTTTTTAAGTAAAAAGAACAATCTTTAATCTTTTGAAATAGCAGTAGGCATCACGTGATTTGCAACAGTATTTTTTATTCTTAATGTCAAGGAAAACGATAATGACCTTGACCTGACCTTGCCTCTAATATAAAATGGTCAAATTTAATCTCACTGATACTATCACTTACTGATATTGTCTTCTTGATTCTGTGAAAATTTCATTAATTTTTAAATACAAGAATTATGAGAAGAATCCTACCTTAAGTGATTTAATCTGAAACAATATATTCCGTTTTCCGTTCCGTTCCGCTTTCCGTTCCGTTTTCCGTTCCGCGTTTTAGCAACACCCAATAGATGTAGGTTAGGAGATACAGTATTTGAAAATTGTATTAACATTTTAAAAATATTATTGTAAAAATATGTTGTAAAATAATCTGATATAAATATAAAGGATTAGAATTTACATGACTATTTCTGTTATAATTTATACATGTTTTCTTGAATTTAATGTGTAATTTATTTAGTTACATTTGCAAAGTAATTGTAATTTAATCAATTACATTTCAAAATCCATGTAATGGTAATGGTAATTTATTGAAGGTTTTGAGAAAGTAATTTAATTAATTACTTTTCTATGTAATTGACCCAATCCCTGCATTCCCAAAAAGTGGTGTGAGAGCCCTCTTTTCGATAAACACTGCACACTTCATGCTGATTTGTTCGTCAGTTTTCTTTGAATTATCCATGTTATCTTGGGGTCGATTTTCTTCATAGGTTTTTAATCTAGTTTGAATTTCTCACCTGGCTTACCGTAGCACCATCAACAAACCTGTTTTATCAGTTTACCAATCATAGTTTGACACTTGCGTTCATCGAAGAAGCCATTACAAGATTGCAGAAAAGAGTTTGAAAGATTACGATTGGGCATTATGTGGAATTTGTAAAAAATTTTGTCAGATTTTCGCAAGTTCTTCTGTTAACATTTACCGGTCATTTGGACTGACACAGAACGCAAAGCAATCGGTCCTTGGTTGTTTTTATCGGTCTTGCCGACAGGACCGAAAGATTTCAAGAACTCTAATATTTACTTCAAATCTCTAAATTTCATCTTTCAAACATTTTAGATTTTAAGAAATTTAAAAAATTTGGTTCAAACATTCAAATTTTAAAGAACCAAAACACTTTGAGTTCTTAGATTTTTACTTCAAATATCCAAAATATCAAATTTCCAAACCCATTTGAATTTTGAAACTACTGTTTGTCTGTATCAAATCAATATTCTGAATATCTAAATCCTCCTTTGTTTGATCACAAACACTTTGTGCTTAGTTTCAAAATTCAAACCGTGTTTGGAATTTGATATTTTGGATATTTGAAGTAAAAATCTCAAAAGTGTTTTGGTTCTTTAAAATTTGATTGTTTCAACGAACATTCTAAATTTCTCAAAATCTAAAAGGTTTTAAAGATTTAATTTAGAAGTTTGAAGTAAATTTTAGATAATCAAAACACAAAAAATATTAATGAATTTTAGATTAATTGATAAGCGTATCTGAAAAAACGGTAGATTAAAAACTCAAAAGTTTAAAATACTAAAGGACCGGGCTCATTTTTTCTCTGCAAAAAGGTTGTCAATTTTCGTTTCAATTAATGGCGTTCGGCTGAATACATTTTGTTTTTCCTAAATCTTAATTACAGTGAGCAGAGGAAGGATGAACCCTTGAATTGATTTTCTGAGTTTGTTATCTCCAATTATAATAATTGATTTTTTATAATATACTGTAAATCATTTTAATTTCACGGTGTTCAAATTTCATGATATTTCAAAAAGTACCATTTGCAATGGTTTTAATTTCACGCTGCAAGATTCAAAATTTCGTATAAGCATTTAAACGTATCTAAAAACTAATTATGACATTCACATGGGTTTAATTTCGCGGAAAAATGATAAATTGCGAACAAAGCGAAATTAAAACCATCGTGATTATTTGCCAATCTACAGTATTCTTTACTTCTCTTTGTGCATAGTGGTTACGTCTACCGTCTCTGAAATTCTATTCTTTATGTCTAGGCTATAGTAAAACATGCAATTAATGTGTGCAAATTATATACTGGGGTAGGCCTTATGTAATATCACGACTACCAATGAGTACCTCCCAGTTATCTAACTTACTACCGCTCTTTTGCGAGGGAGTCGAGAAAAGTCTAAATTTCTGGGGCACATGATATTGTTTACAGTTAATTATAGTGACAATCAAATGATTCGAACAATTTAATGCCGAAATCACAATATTTTGCCAGATATTGAACTCCAAATAGTAGACTGTCAAATAAGGAAAGTTTAGAATATTTTATCACAACACACAGGACCGAATCAAATTTTGTCAGACCGAAAAACCTAATGTAAACAAGTGAAACACGTGAAAATTAGTGAAAGATGGAAAATCGGAAATAAAATTAGTAAGAATTGATTATCGGTGATAATCAGCTCACCGATAATCGGTTGGGCATAATTGATTAATAAATGTAGAAAAGTTAAACTTATTCAAATTTCAGTCAGACTTTTACAAAACAAAATGATTTACCTTATTAGTGAAAAATAACATTTCATTATAAGACCTCGTAATATTGTCTGTTTCCTGTTATTAGTTTTACCCTATATTCAATCATGGCAGTAAAAAAACATGGCAGTGATGTCCTTCCATATCTAAAACATTCATCACTACTTTTAAGCTCCTTGCACTTGGATTTTGGTAATAAAATTAAAGTATGACAAGATTTTTTTGTCAGCAATATCGGCAACATTAATTTTTTTACTCTGAGACATCAGACATTCCGGTCCGGTGTAACAAAAAAATGATGCATCAAACCAGAGGCACAGCACATCAATCAGGTCCGACGGTCCGATGTCTATCGCATAGACTGCACTCCCTAATTCTAGGCACATTGTTTAACTAATCTGTATATTTTATCCATCTACCTACAAGTGATGAACTCGCTTGTTTAGAATTATATGTTAGATTGCTGTTACTTCACTTCAATCCAGTTTATTGCCTGTAGAGACATTTATAAATAGTTGGGAGGTGGGTAAAATATACATATTGGCTACAAAATGTGTATAGAATTAGGGAGTGAAAGGTATAGTTGCTTGACCAATGCTACAAATGGAGAAATTCTCCCCCAAAATCAGTCTAGACGAACTCCAAAAACGGCGTGAACTCCAAAAATGAAGTCTTTGGCTCCGTCATGCATTGCGGCAAAATGGCGTCCGATGTAAACAAACAATGGGTTGCCCTTCGCTTTCTCACCAAATACTCGAATAATGGCTGTGTTTAGTAAACTGTGACTGGATTTTAGTTTTTGTTGAATAAATAATTGCACTTATTAAATTATTTAGTGGTTTAATATTGACTTATTTATCGCTCCATATTCTTGCATAATAGTGATTTGGGACATACAACATCGGATTCAATACAGTCGGTAAGAATTAATTTCTTAACTTATTTATTATTTCCTTGATTTAAATTTTATGCCATTCCTTCATTAAAGATGGTTAAATTTTATTTCCAAGACACTTAGGTCGTATCTAATTTATCAAAGAATGCACAATTTTCACGGCGGGGCAGAGATACTAACAGGTTCGTTTTGAGAAGACTTTTTCAAAGTAATTTTAAAAGAGTGATTTTTTTAAGTTCTCAAATTGAAAGATTATAGTTCTGTAAATGTAATACAACAAAAGGACTATAATAAAGGAAGTGAGTCCTGATTAAGAACTTTTAATTGATAATTTTTCATAATTTACCTCCGTTGTCTATTTTAAAATTTATTTTGTAAATTATGATTGAATTGATGTATATAAAATATTATCACAGCGAATCATTAGTAATGTTTTCATTGAACATGTCCATGTATGCATTATGAATGCAGATCGAATTGTGTATAAATTATTTTAAACAGTCATAATATAGGCTATGTAAAGAATTACTTAACCAATTGCAAATGTTTCTATGTAATAACTACGTTTGCCCAACAATTTGCCATCTGACATTGTAAAAAAAAGGGTCAACATTGGGCCAACCTAACCAACCAGTTGTTAAGGTACGTTGGCTGTTAGTTGGCATACACTAAAAATAAAAACTACATTGGCCCAACAATATGCCATCTGACATTTCAACATAGGGCCAACGTTGGGCCAACCTAACCAAACAGTTTTTAAGGTTGGCTGTTAGTTGGCATACACTAATAACTACGTTGGCCCAACAAAATGCCATCTGACATTTCAGCAAAGGGCCAACTTTGGGCTAACCTAACCAACCAGTTTTTATACAATTACAGTTGTCATACAATTATACCTACGTTGGCCCAACAGAATGCCAACATGTTGGACCAACGTTGGGCCGATGAGCAAAATTACCGTGGGCCAACGTAAGGTTACCAACAGTGGGCCAACGTTGGAAAAAAAATTGGGCCAACGTTGGCCCAACTATGTCTAGCTATATATTCCTATGTAAAACTTTGTTCGGCCATTGTAGCCCCAACCTACCCCCCAGGGTCATGATTTGTACAAACTTGAATCTACACTACCTGAGGATGATTCCACTCGAGTTTCAATTTTCCTGGTTTATTGGTTCTTTAGAAGAAAATCTTTTAAGATTTTTCCTATATACTGCAATGTAAAACTTTGATCTTTGATCTGCCAAAAGTGTAGCCCCATCCTACCCCAAGGGTCATGATTTGAAAAAACTTGAATCTACACTACCTTAGGATGATTCCACATGAGTTTTATCTTTTCTGGCCCAGTGGTTCTTGAGAAAAAGATTTCTTAAAATGCCATTAATTTTTCACTAATTCATAATTACCTACAAGTGGAATTTTTAGCAAGTATTTAATTTTGGCATTATTAGCGAGGGTGCTGACATCACTAAAATTGAATATCGCTAAAAATTCATTGTGTATTATTTGTAATAGCTTCTTTAGTTAGCATTTCAAACTCACTAAAATTATCTCTCGCTAAAAATAAAACACCAGATATAAGGTAAAAATCGCTAAATTTGCGTCTCGCTAAAATTTCCACTTATACGGTATCTCCCCTTGGATGAGGGTGTGGACCTTCATTTGAACAAACTTGAATCCCCTTCACCTAAGGATACTTTGTGGCAAGTTTGGTTTTCCATTAATCCAATGGTTCATGAGAAGAAGATGAAAATGTGAAAAGTTAACAACAATGATGACAACAACAACATTGATGACGACAGACAATGGACAAATTTTGATTAGAAAAGCTCACTTTTTACAGGCCAATATTTCAGTCTTTGTGAGATTTTCGTAAATTGTAGAGATTTTACAATATGTATAGGGTGAATTCACAATGCATCTGACACCCTTGTACTTCAACAAGTTCTAGTAATATCGCTTCCAAAAGAAAATTATCAAAATGGAGCTTATTATTTAGTTTGTGATTAAAATATCAATTTGGGACAAGATTATATGTACTTTATTGAGAAAATATGATCAAAAATCGAGTTTTTATTAAAACCTAAGAATTCACCATGGATCAGACATTGTTTACCATGCATCAGACAGACAGTATTTAGACCAGAAACATATCATACCTTTATGACAGTGCCTTAAAATCCTTGATATGGATATACTTTTATCTTTTATCTAAGAAATAACCCTAAACTTAATTTTAATTGACGATATCGTTGCACAAATGTAGAACGATTCAAGATGCCTCACTTTGCCTTAGAAATAATGTAGATGTATTCCATGTAACCCTCAAATAAAACCTAACAATTTATTAAATGACCATGAAATAAAATTATGCTACCCTATTTGATTCTTCCGTAACATGAACAATGTGAATAATCATTGGGGATAAATTAATGAATTTAATTTATTACTATGTCAAGTTATTAAAAGAGTATATTTATTTTAAAAAAACCATTTGAAAATACCCTGAATTGTGATTTCTTTTTGTTTTGCTAGTGTTTACCTGGACGATTAATGTTTATAAGATGATATGGTATCAACACCCATGGTTTCAATCGCCTTTGGGCAGAAAATCAATGCATGTTATTTGGGTATTTGTATCAGCGTTACACATCATTGAACATGCTGGTAAACAATGACCCTAATTTCAATTTATGTAATGCGAAAAGAAATGTGATTAATGAAATATGTGTAAATTTCTTTCAGGATTAATTGATTTTGAACATAATCTGAGGCTTCCATTCTGGTAATTTACAGATATCAGAGACATATTATGGTTTTATATGTCTCTTTTCTGGTGGAAAATAATTAATTCACGTTTAATTTTCTGTATAAAAAATAAATATGGAAACCAGTATCAATCACAGAAGAATTATTTTATATATCCGATAATTGTGATTAAATATTCATGTTCAGTGTAATTCATATATGTACCGGTACATATAGGTGTGAAAGCCTTCTTCCTCCAATAAATATCATAATTTCAATTTCTATGCCATACTGTTCATAAATGACCTTTGCGTACATGTAAGGATTCCTGGCATACTATCAGAATCAATTTCTACTTCCATTTATAGTTCCATTGTTTATTGGAAATCTCATTTCTCAGTTAGCTCCACCCATTAAATTAATAAACCCCGCCCACTGGGACTACTGGGACTGCTCTCTGGGACCGCTCTCCAGGGACTGCTGTGGGACTGCTCTGGGACTTTTTGGTCGATAATCTCCAATAACCTTGAGGCATCAAATGACAAAGTTTGATGATATTAAGCCAAGAAGTACCTGAGATACTTAAATCTAGCCATAAAATGTCAAAAATGGGTCACAGTGACTTATTTTCAATATCCGAAAAAACCCAAGATGCATCAACTGACAAAATTTGATAATTCTAAGCTAATAAGTACCTGGGATACTGAAATATAGCCATAAAATGTCAAAAGTAGGTCACCACGATCCACATTTATTTGACATTTTCTAAAGATCCAAGATGCATCAACTGACAAAATTTGATGATCAAAGGTCTAATAGTATCAAAATATGCCTTCTAAACAATTTGAAAACAAATGCCTGCAAAGTTCAAAAAGTAGGTCACAGTGACCTACTTTTTCATAAGTATGTTTTAAGGCACATAGATGCATCAACTTACAAGATTTGATGACTCTAAACATATCAATGACTGAAATAATGGGATTAAATGTTTTAGAAAAGATTAGCCATAAAATTCTAAAAGTATGTCATGGTGACCTACTTTTAAGTTGAAGTTGTTTGAGGACCCAAGATGCACCAATTGACAAAGTTTGATGATCATAGACCTTATAGTGTCCAAAATATGCTTCAAAATTAATCTGAAAACAAATGCTCGCAAAATCAAAAAAGTAAGTCACCATAACCTACTTTTGAGTTAACATGATGTGAAGTTCTAAGATGCATAAACATAGAAGATTTGATGCTCCTACTCTTTATAGTAAGCAAAATATCAATGTTTTAATTAAGTGTAAATTTTTGGGTGACCTTGAGACCACTCCCTTGCCCCAGGGTCATTTCCAGTTTTAATCTTCAACATATCCTGATCCTTGTATGTAAGTTTGGTGAAAATCTGCCTGTTGGTTATGGAGAAGATTTTTTTAGCAACTAGTACTTTTGGTTTGATTTTCCTGATTATCTCCCCTTGTTTAGGGGTCCCAACCCTAGTTTTGGTATAAATTAAGCCCTATGGCCAAGGATACCCTGTGACAAATTTGACAATGATTGGCCAAGGGTTCTCGAGTTATGGTCCATATTTTAAAAAGTTTACACACACCGCACACATGGCCATAGCATTAGCTCTTTGAGCCTTTGGCTCAGAAGAGCTAAAAATCTTCTCGAGAACAGCAAAGCCATGATTGGTCATTATAAGTTATATAATAGTGTCCTCAGGTAGTGTAGATTCAAGATTGTTCTAATCATGAACTTACGGAATGACTACATGATTTAAAAAAAGTTTGTTTTCAAATAAAGAAGGATACCGTATATCAGGTTTTTTCCGCGTCATGTTTTTTCCGCGAATCAGTACCTAAATCAGTATATTAAATGTACGCGAATCAAATTTTCACTATTTCAAAGTCCCAGTGATTATATTATTAACAATTGTTTAAGCCTATGAAGAAATTGTAAAAATGTTTCAAGGACCACATGTGTCGCCTAGTGAGTGCTTTTAGCTGAATGTAAGACTGGTCAGCAATTATATGATGCTAGCAATTCATTACCAGTAATTTGTGCAAAAAAATCTAGCATGATAGTTCATAAATGCACAAAAAACCTCCACACATAGTTTAAGACTGCGATAGCTAGAGTCTGTCAATCAAAGAAAATAGGATTTCCAACTCTCAAATGAAAACTTCAGTTGAAATCATTATAAATATATGTATAACTATTTATAATTTTATTTGTCTTAATGCATGTTTCAAAGTCTTTACACCAATTATCACTCTACACGATCCATTGTGAGTTCCTAATCCCAATGTATTTTCATGATCATGATAATATTTAAATATTGATTATGTTAATAATCAGAGTAATACCCAAAACAATTAACTCTATCTAGAATTTTTACAGGCTTTCTATAAATAATTTCCCTTAAAGAGCCCACATACTAGAACTGCGTGATTTATCTAACCAATCAGATCAGTTTACAATTCCTTCGAGGTTTCAGCAGTTGTGTTTACATCAGTAAAGATTTGTTCATATTTCATACTTTCAATACATTCTTAAACATTCCGTTTATTGGACAGATATTTCTATATATCAGATTTAACTTTCGAAATGTGAAGTGGGAGACTTAATAATTTAAGTGTGTTACCCTGGTGAAAAAACTGATAAATTTGACTGCTTGAAATATGATACGATGACTGTGTTACATAAATTTTGATTCCTGAGTACTTAGGATAGCAGTTTGGTGACATTAACCTAAGTGAAGTATTTCATGTTGAAGAAAAATTACATTGTTGAAGTTCAATATGCCGCGTAGAAATGCAAAGAGAAGTGAAGATTCTCGCCCGAGTTCGAAAAATAGACACCAGCTTTCAAAAAAAAAATTTTTTGCATGTTGATTTATTTTTAAGTAAAATATTTTTGAGAATGCAATGCATGCGCAAATTTGCTAAAAATTTATATACAGTAAAAATTTTCAGATTTACGGTAGTATTATTACTTCTGGTATGGGCAAAATCTTTAGGTGAAACATGAAAACAAGAGGCCCAGGGCCACATCACTCACCTGAGCAAATCAGCTAAGAAAAAGCACAAATCAGATCAGAACTGAGAAGTTAACTGAGGGGGGGAAGGGTGTCTTGAATTTTAATACTAGTTGAGAATGCCTTCATATTAATACAGTATACCGTATATCTGGAAATTTTTACATCAATTTTTTTTTTTTGCGAATTTGGGTCAAAATGCTGCTGATTAATTTTTACGTTTCAAAATTTTGCGAATGACCACTTCTCTGTTTACATTTTCCTATTGGTTATTTATTTTAAAGAAAACTATTTTTGTGAATGCAATGAACTCGCAAATTTGCTAAAAATTCATCTACAGCAAAAATTTCCACATTTAAGGTATGACTTTCCTGTTCTTGATAAAAAGATTTAAAAAAACATTTTCTTCCTATCTATTACTTCGTAATAATTTGAATTTCATTCCCCGTTGTTTCTCTCTCTACCTCAAAGGGCCATGATTTGAACAAATTTAAATCTTCAATACATGATCGAGGATGCTTACATGTCAATATGACTAAAAATAGCTTTTCTGTTCTTGGAATTTTTCCCTTTATTTTTCTCTGTAAAATTTTGATCCACCATTGTGGCCCAACCCTAACCTTAGGGGGTAATGATTTGAACAAATTTAATTCTACACTAAATGAGAGAATGCTTCCATATAAATACTAGTATCACTAATCATCGCTTTGCTATATATTCTTGAGATTATTATTTTTTAATTTAATGTAAAACTTGGATCCCCAATTGTGGCCCCACCCCATCCCTGAGGGTTATGATTTGAACAAACTAGAATCTACACAACCTGAAGATGATTCCATATAAATATCACTAATCATGGCTTTGTCAGTACTTGAGAAGAAGATTTTAAAAGATTTCCCATATAACTCCCCAGATAGCAAGACTATGTTGGGCCAACATTGGAAAAGGTTGTACGGTTGGCGTTGGGGGAACAACGTTGGGCCAACGTTGGACCAATGTCACCATGCCAACCTCCTCGACCATGACAGAATTCCTATGTTGGCCCAATGCTGGTCCAACGTTAGCAACTTCCATTCACTTTACTTCCCAAGGAAGGAGGGATGTTGATGTTGGCCCAACGTTGGCCCACTGTTTGTAATACACTCATAAAGAAAGTTTCTTTTAAAGTTGGTAGTAGTATGTTGGCCCAACGTTGGCCCGATGTTTGTAATACACCCTTAAAGAAAGTGTCTTTTAAAGTTGGTAGTAGTATAGTAACACCTCCTTCCCCCCTTACCCCTGACCCAGGGGACATGGAATTAACCATTTTGATAGAGGCACCTTTTTTATCATAAATATATATACTTAGATCATTGGCATAATACACAGGTGAAAAGGAAAAGATTTTCAAAGAATTAAAGTATTTGCACTTTATAATCAAAAGACCCCACTTAGACAAAATGGGTAAACCCCTGACACAGGGGCCATGAAATTTACAAATCAAGTTGAGGCACTCTTGCTCATTATAACTATATACTAATTTAGTTAATTTAATACCCAGGAGCAGAGAGGAAGATTTTCAAAGAATTAATGTTTTTTCACTATATAATCAACAGAGCCCCACCCATACACAAGAACTCCTGACCCTGGGGCCATAAAATTCACAATTTTGAAAGAGAGACTCTTACTCATCATAACTATGTACTTGGTTAGTTTATTTAATACCCAGGAGCAGAGAAGAAGATTTTCAAAGAATTAATGTTTTTTCAATACATAATCAATAGAGCCCCACCCTTACACCAGAACCCCTGACCCTATGACCATAAAATTCACAATTTTGGAAAAGGCACTCTTGGTGATCATAACTATGTACTTAGTTTATTTGATACCCAGGAGTGGAGAAGAAGATTTTCAAAGAAATAATGCATTTTCACTATACAGTAAAACTCGGTTATAACGAAGTCGCTGGGACCTGTGAAATCACTTCGCTATATCCATAATTCGTTATATCCGTATAAGGAATTTGTTAAATTATATAGCCAGGGATCCAAGATAACTTCGCTATATCCGTAAATTCGCAATATCCGTGTTCGTACTAAACGAGTTTTACTGTATAATCTATATAGCCCTGCCCTAACACCAGAACCCCTAACCCTGAGGCCATAAAATTCACAATTTTGGTAGAACCACTCTTGCTCATCATAACCATGTACATTAAGTTAGTTTATTTGATACCCAGGAGCTGAGCCAGGGGGCATGAAGTTAACCATTTTCCTAGATGCACCTTTACCCAGGAGCAGAGAAGAAGATTTTCAAAAGAAATAATGCATTTTGACTATATAATCTATATAGCCCTGCCCCAACACCAGAACCCCTGACCCTGAGGCCATAAAATTCACAATTTTGGTAGAGGACTCAATGCGGATTACATTCATACCAACACTTTGACTGCTTGATGTCCAGGGGTAGAGAAGAAGATTTTTAAAAATTTCATTAATTTTTAGTGGTTTTGGCCCCACCACTCAGGCCCCAGGGCGGTGGGGACCATAAAATTCACAATTTATGTTCCCTTTCACCCATAGATGCTGTATACCAAATTTGGTTGAAATTGGTTCAGTGGTTTCAGAGAAGAAGCTGAAAATATTCAAATGTTAACACACGACGCACGACACACAACAAACGACGCACGACGACAGATGAAAACGGATAGCAATAGGTCACCTGAGAGACTCAGGTGACCCAAAAATATGAGGGAGAATTCATTATTGATGTTATGCTATTATTTTACTGTAGAATTTGTTAACGATGGGGTAATCTGCATCACCTTTCAGAGTAAACAGTGGACTCGTCCAATGATGCTTTGTCAGCATCTGTAAAATTTACCTGAGATTCCTACACAAAGGAAAGCGTGAAATCTCTGTATAGAAACTGTTGCAGCTGCGGAGCTTCACTCATTGTTCATTCGCCATAGAAAAGAATCCGACGTTTAACGCTTAATATCTTTGCATATACAGACTTTTTCAAAATAAGCTTCATTTTTGTTTTTAGAAATATTTTTATCTACAAAAATAATATCTTTTCGTGTATTTTAACTGAGTAAATCGATGACCTAGCATTGTTTTAGCCCCTCTAGGGCTTGAGTAAAAATCTTATACCTAACTGCAATGATTATTTTTAAGGAGTGCCAATGCAAATTTTGAGTACATAATTTTACATTAAATAATTAAAAAAGGCCCACATGTAGCTATTTTTTTCTCTCATAAACCCGTAGTTTATTTTTAGAGATAAAAATTTTCTCATCCAAAGTTTAACAACTCTTTTTTTTTTTTATTTATTCTAAACTACACATTAATTTGTATAAGTATACAGTCCCTGAAAATATTAATTAACTATAATAATCTCTATTTATTAAAAGAATTTAAGAAATCCTTGCTTATTAAACAGTTTAAACTCATCTCTACTGCAAGTAAACAAAACAACAGGGAGCCTGCAAATTCAGAATACACAAGGGGGCGGAGCTGTCATGTCACTCAGAACCTTTTTCGCACATGAGTGAACAAAGCAGTCCCAGAAAGCAGTCCCAGGGGCAGCTGCGTCTGCTGGGAATGCTTTTCAGAGCAGTCCCAGAGCAGTCCCATAGCAGTCCCACAGCAGTCCCAGAGCAAACCCAAAGCAGTCCTGGGGACTGCTTTCTGGGACTGCTTTGGTGTCAGGTTGGGTCTGGTCGATACTGTACTTGTAACATTTAATGGCTATTTTTAAGTATTCTCAGGTACTTGTTGGCTTAGAATTGTCAAACTTTGTCAATTGATGTACCTTAGGTTTCGGAGAATGTTGACCAATAAGTAGGTCACTGTGACCTACTTTTGAATATCTTAAGTACTTATTGGCTTAGAATCATCAATCTTAGTAAATTAATGCATCTTGTGTCCTCAGAAATTTCAATCAAAAAATAGGTCAGTATTTTACAGTTACATTGAAATATCTGCAGTCCTAACTCAGGCTAAAAATCATCAAACTTTGTCAGTTGATGCATCTTGGGCCTAAGGATAGATTGTATAATTTATCAGAAGAGCAATTCAAGGCCCTTGGGCCTCTTGTTAAAGTTTTTCCTTAAATATTCCGATGTAAAACTTTGATCCTCTATTGTGGCCCCGCCCTACCCCTGGAAGTCATGATTTGAAGAAACATGAATCTACACTGTCTGAGGATGTTTTCACATAAGTTTCATCTTTCCTGGCCAATGGTTCTTGCGAATAAGATTTTAAAAGATTTGCCCAATATATTCCTATGTAAAACTTTGATTTTTCATTGTGGCCCCACCTTATACCCGGGGGTCATGATTTGAACAAACTTGAATATAAACAACTTGAAGATGTTTCAATATTAGTTTCATCTTTCCTGGCCCAGTAGTTCTTACAAAGAAGATTCTTAAAAGATGCCATTCATTTTCACTAATTTTTATTAGGTCACCTGAGTAAACTATTACCTATGCCGTCACATATACAAGCTTCTGGATAACATTTGATAAGACGAGTTATTCCTTTTTTACACATTACCGTAAAAACATTTACATTATAGGAGGCGGGGGATATCATTCAGTGAGCTCATTGCTCACAGTACCTCTAGTTTTAACAAACTTGAATTCCTTCACCCAAGGATACTTTGTGGCAAGTTTGGTTGAAATTGGTCCACAGTGGTTCTTGAGAAGAAGTCAAAAATGTGAAAAGTTTTCAGACATACAGACAGACAGATGGATGCAGGACAAAATGTGATCAGAAAAGCTCACTTGATTCTTGGCTCAGGTGAGCTAAAAATTAATTGCTTCCTTGGCCCGGTTGTTCAAAAGATGGTTAAATTTACACATTATTTAACATAGAGAAAACACTGTGTTAAATTTAACCATCTTTTGAACAACCGGGCCCTGGAGGTTAAAAAGTGTTTGAGTTAATCCAAGATTATTTCTGCAGGTTTAAAATTATCAATTGGTATACTATGAAATACAATTAATTCTTTCACTTGCATTAAAATCCATTATGGATAAAAAACATTGGTTTTTATATTTACAGGTGGGCCTAGCACTCCACTTCAGTCTATGACCATAATGATCTGTCTGGGATATTTTTTGTTTGATCTTTCTTGGTGTCTTTTTTTTCAAACAGAAGGTAAGACAGAAAGCATCTATGCAATGGCGATCAGACTAACTTTATACACTGTAAGGGATGAAAGTTTAGACCTTAATGTAATTTATTTTTATTGGATTGATTGACAGTATGTTTTTGGTCACTTGGGTCAGGTAACCTATAGCTATATGTTTCTCTCCATCATTGTCTGACAATAAATATTAAACTTAAGGGGCTATGGCTTTTCTATTTCATAGATTTTTTCCTTGTATCAGGCTTGGTGTGAATTACATTGTAAAAAAATCATTACATTAACTTTACTTCAACAATATGGGCATTAAATTACCATTACCATTACTCTATTTGCTTAAAGTAATGCATTACATTACCATTACTTTAGTAAAGTAATGCATTACTATAACCATTACTTAAGTGGTTTTTGAAAATAGAAATATGTTGCTTTTTTTTCATAAATATGCATCCACCCCTTCAAAACTAAACA
Source organism: Saccostrea glomerata (assembly GCA_003671525.1). NCBI lineage: Eukaryota > Metazoa > Mollusca > Bivalvia > Ostreida > Ostreidae > Saccostrea > Saccostrea glomerata. The sequence goes on from PRKT01000712.1 coordinate 139,519, forward strand.
TGATAAATGAATAATTCAAATTTGGTTTCAATTACAGCTTCGTCCTTGAATATATTACACTGTCAATAACTTGCATGTACCATCATAGGAAATTCAAACTTTTGAAATGTCAGTAATATAAAACATATACAATATGCACTTTTTGTGTAACTATTGATGTCATGAAGCAACTGAACTTTTTGGGCAGTTTAACCCCTGCCCAAAATATCTTATGACAAAAATAGGCTATTTTGATCTAGTGCCTTTAAGTTATAAAATAAAATAAAATGCATTGAAAACATATGGTAAAAAAAAGGCACACAGTGTGTGCTTTTCGCTGTGGTAAACATAGTGCCTGCATAAATTATTTTCTTTGGTACAATGGATTTTTCATGGCCAAGCTAGATAGAATTTAGAATGCTTTGAAATGAATTCTTATCTAAAATAAGTTTGAAAGCTTAACTTTTTTCATTCATATTAATCATTTGCAAAAAAAACTAAGTTTTTGGTTCATTTTCTTCACAACTGTTGCACATACTGAAATGAAATTTGGTATACAGATTTATCATAAGAATATCTAGGTCATATTCTGTTTTTGATACCATCGAGACTCTTTTATGCCCCGCCATGAATATGGTCAGGGCATAAAGTGTTTCTCATGGCTGTCTTCCATCCTTCCATCTTTCTGTTCTTCCATCACACTTTGTGTTTATCTCTGTTCAAAGCTCAGTTTCAAAGAAACTATCGGAGATATTTTCATCAAAACTTCATATGCTGATAGACATTGATGAGAGCTATGCAACTGCATCAACACCTTTGGACCTTGACCTTTCCTTTGACCTTAACCTTACTTTTCTTAAATAAGTGTTTAGCTCAGATTTAAACATACCATTTAAGATGGTCTTATCAAGCTTCACATGTTGATACATACTGATGAGAGCTTTTCAACTGCATCACCATTTTTTACCTTGACCTTCTTTTGGCCTTGACCCAGCTTTTCTTTAGTTAATGTTTAGCTTAGTTTTAAAGATACCATTCAATATATAGTATTATCAAACTTTTTATGCTGATACATACTGATGAGAACTATTCAACTGCATCAACATTTTTGACCATGACCTCACTTTTCCTGAATCTGTGTCAACTTCATCTGCTCATACATACTGATGTTATCAATCCAACTGCATCAACATTTTTGACCTTGACCTTTTATTTGATCTTTTTTGTCCTCAGTTTTATCAAATTGTGTTGTCATTCAAGATATTTTTTTCAAACTTCATATGAGAGATATACAGCTGCATCAACTTTTTTACCTTGATCTTTGCTTTGACATTGACCTCACTTTTTCTATATTAGTGTCAAACTTCATATGCTGATACATATTGATGTAAGCAATTCAACTGTATCAACATTTTTACCTTGACCTTTCATTTGACCTTGACCTCACTTTTATCAAATTGTGTGTTACATCAGTTTTAAAGATACCATTTGTAATATTTATTTCAATTTCATGTGCTGATATGCTGTATATTAATGAGGGCTTTTCGACTGTATCAAAATTTTTTGACCTTGGCATTTCCTTTGACCTTTGACTTCACTTTAAAGAAATTAGTGTCAAACTTCATATGCTGATACATATTGATATAAGCAATTCAACTGCATCAACATTTTTGACATTGATCTTGCATTTGACCTTTACCTCTCTTTAATTAAATTGTGTTTAAGTCAGTTTTCAAGAGACCATTAATAATATGTTTTCAACTTCATAAGCTGATACATACTGATGAGAGCTTTTCAATAGCATCAACATTTCTAACCTTGGCATTTCATTTGACCTTGACCTCACTTTAAAGAAATTAGTGTCAAACTTAATATGCTGATACATACTGATGTAAACAATTCAACTGCATCCCTATTCAAGAGATTCTGTTCTGTTTTGGGTACTGTCAAGTCATTTTGACAGAGTTATGTCCCTTGGACTTAGAAATATTCCAATTATTTGCATTTCTGTTCATTTCCTCTGCAGCTGTTTCACATAGTGAAATGAAATTTGGTATACAGATTTATCATAAGAATATCTAGGTCAAGTTATGTTTTGGATACAATTGAGCCTAATTTGACAGAGTTATGCTCCTAATGGACCTTAAAAAATTCAATTATTTGCAGTTTCTGTTCATCTTCTTTGCAGAGGTTGCACATATTGAAATGAAATATGGTATACAGATTTATCATTAGAATATCTAGGTCAACTACTGTTTTGGGTACCATAAGGCCATTTTTGACAGAGTTATGTTCCCTGAACTCAGAAAAATGCCAATTATTTGCAGTTTCCCTTCATTTTCCCTGCAGAGGTTGCTCATACTGAAATAAAATTTGATACACAGATTTAGTATTTGAATTGTCCATAAATTTGGAATGAGAACAGATAGTGCAATCATATTAAAGATGTGTATTACCTGTGACCAGACATTTCTAAATAAACTATGAATTCTGACCTTGACCTTGAACTTTGACCTACTTTTTAAAACTTTTGACGTTGCTAATGATTTTTGAATTAGAAGAGATAGTAAGACCATTCATATTATAATAAACCTTTGTATTGCCTGTGTCAAAACCTTTTCTAAATACTGTCATTTTTAGCTCACCTGAGCCGAAGGCTCAAGTGAGCTTTTCTGATCACATTTTGTCCATAGTCCGTCCGTCCGTTTGTCTAGCTGTAAACTTTTCACATTTTCAACTTCTTCTCAAGAACCACTGGGCCAGTTTTAACCAAACTTGGTACAAAGCATCCTTGGGAGATGGGGAATTTAAATTGTGAAAATAAAGGGCCAGGTCCCCTTCCAAGGGGAGATAATCAAGAAAAGACAAAAATAGGGTGCGTCATTAATAAATCTTCTCAAGAACCACTTGGCCAGGAAAGTTGAAACTTATGTGGAAGCATGCTGGGGTAGTGTAGATTCTAAATTGTTAAAATCATTACCCCTGGGGGTAGGGCGGGGCCGTAATAAGAAATCTAAGGTTTACATAGAAATATATAGAAAGGAACTTTTAAAATCTTCTTCTCAAGAACCTGTGGGCCAGAAAAGCTGAAACTTATGTAGAAGCATCCTGGGATAGTGTAAATTCTAAATTGTAAAAATCATGACCCCCAGGGGTAGGTCGGGGCCACAATAGGAAATCCAAGTTTTACATAGAAATATATAGTAAAAATCTTTAAAAACCTTCTTCTCAAGAACCACTGGGCCAGAAAAGCTGAAATGTATGTGAAAGCATATTGGGGTAGTGTAGAATCTTAATTGTTAAAATCTTGACCCCAAGGGTAGGGCGGGGCCACAATAGGAAATCCAATTTTTTTTAAAAGAAATACATAGGAATAATCTTTAAAAATCTTCTTCTTAAGAACCTGAGTGGGCGAGGATAGCTGAAACATATGTGAAATCATCCTGGGGTAGTGAAGATTTTAAATTGTTAAAATCATGACACCCGGGGGTAGGGCGGGGCCACAATAGGGAATCCAATTTTTATATAGAAATATATATGAAAAATCTTCTTCTCAAGAACCATTGGGCCAGGAAAACTGAAACTTAGGTGGAAGCATCCTGGGGTAGTGTAGATTCTAAATTATTAAAATCAAGACGGGGGGGGGGATAAGGGGCCACAATAGATATTAGAAGAGGGGAAATCTGGAACTGCATCACAAAAGTTATTCAGGTGAGCGATGTGGCCCATGGGCCTCTTGTTTATCTCTTGACAATGAAGTTTGACCTTCTTTTCAAAAATGTTAATTTTTCCCAACAACTTTTGATTAAAAAGAGATAAGGCTTTCATATTTAGATATGTGCATTACATGTGACAAGATATTTTTGTGCATGCCGATTCTGATCCCTTGACCTTCACTTTAACCTAATTTTAAAAAAATCAACTTTGTTGATTTCTTCTGAATAACATATGATATGGTGTTCATATTTCGCATAAATAATGACATCTCATGCATGCTCCCACAAAGACACTGAAGTTGGGGACCACAATTCCTTGATTTTGCTTGTATTAATAATGTTGCTAGCCTTACTGAGTTTTTAGGTCACCTGAGTTAATTCAGGTGACCTATTGCTATACGTTGTTGTCCGTCGTCGTGCGCCGTGCGTTAACATTTGAACATTTTCAGCTTCTTCTCTGAAACCACACAACCAATTTTGGCACAAAGCATCTATGGGTGAAGGGGAACGTACAACAATTGTGAATTTCATGGTCCCTGCCCCCCTGGGGCCTGAGGGGTGGGGCCAAAACCACTAAATTTAGTGCAGTCTATAATCATCTTCTTCTATGCTCCTGGACATCAAGCAGTCAAACTGTTGGCATGATTGTAATCAGCATTAAGTCCTCTACCAAAATTGTGAAATTCATGGCCCCAGGGTCAGGGGTGCTAGTGCTAGGGCAGGGCTAAATAGACTGTATAGTGAAAATGCATTATTTATTTGAAAATCTTCTTATCTGCCGTTTGGCATTAAATAAGCTAATCAAGTACATAGTTATGTTGAAAAAGATTGCCTCTTCCAAAATTGTGAATTTCATGACCCCAGGGTCAGGGGTTCTGGTGTAAGGGTGGGGTTCTATTGATTATATGATGAAAGTGCATAAATTCTTAAAAAACTTTCTCCTATGCTCCTGGGTATAAAACCAATGAACCATGTACATAGTTATGATGAGGAAGGATTCTTCTTACCAATTTGTGAATTTCATGGCACCAGGGTCAGGGGTTCTGGTGTAAGGGCGGGGCTATATTGATTATATAATAAAAGTGCATAAATTCTTTAAAAATCTTCTCCTATGCTCCTGGGTATAAAACTAATGAACCATGTACAAAATTATGATGAGGAAGGATTCTTCTTACCAATTTGTGAATTTCATGACCCCTGGGTCAGGGGTACTGGTGTTAGGGCGGGGCTCTATTGGTTATATCTAGTTAAAATGCTTTAATTCTTTGAAAATCTTCTTCTCTGCTCCTGGGTATTAAACAAACAAACTAAGTACATAGTTATGATGACCGAGAATGCCTCTTCTAAAATTGTGAACTTCATACCCCATGGATGAGGGGTTCTGGTGTTAGGGTGGGGCTCTTTAATTGTTTATATAGTGAAATTACATTAATTTTTAAAAAAATCTTTTTCTCTTCTCCTGGGTATGAAATAAGCTAAATAAGTACATGGTTATGTTGGATAAGTCTGTCTCTTCCAAAACTGTGAATTTCATGGCCCCAGGGTCAGGGGTTCTGGTGTAAGGGTGGGGCTCTATTGATTATATAATGAAAGTGCATAAATTCTTAAAAAACTTTCTCCTATGCTCCTGGGTATAAAACCAATGAACCATGTACATAGTTATGATGAGGAAGGATACTTCTTACCAATTTGTGAATTTCATGGCACCAGGGTCAGGGGTTCTGGTGTTAGGGTGGGGCTCTATAATGATTATATTGTGAAAATGCATGAAGTCTTTGGAAATCTTTTCCTTTGCTCCTTGGTATAATGCCAATGATCTAAGTATATAATTATGATGAAGAAAGGTGCCTCTTCCAAAATGGTTAATTTCAGGGCCCCTGCGTTAGGGGTACTGCAAACGGGGGGGGGGGGGGGGGGGGGGGGTTATTACATTGTCTGAAAATAAAGTTATACTTTGAAATCTGCTCTTTGATATTAATCACCCATTTCTGATGGAATGAAATTTATAAAATTTCCATAATTTTGAAATAAATTTTGATATAATTATGTAGCCCAAGGGTCAGTCGTTCATCTGGGTTAGTGTGCACAACTGGTGGTTATAAAGTGGAAATGCATTTTCTCTCTTTTACTCTGATCTGCCTTTGGGTATTAAGTAACCAAAATAAGCATGCTAATGGTATAGTTATGATAAACAATGGTGCCTCTTTCAAAACTGTGAATTTCAAAGCTTTTGGTTTTAAATAGTCAAACCAAATTCAGTTGTTGGAAGTTATAAGGCCCGTGGGCCTCTTATCTTTAAATATCCTTCAAAACTTTTAACTTCTTAGTTTTTTCTGGTTTCCATATATCCTAGAGTTTTGAGGACAGAAAGACAAACAAACAGATAAACAGACTTAGAGAGACGGACAGGGCAAAAATTATATACCCCAAATCTTTGATGACAGTGGCATAAAAAGAAGTATCTTGTTTAGAAGTGTAATACTCAGATGTCTGTTAAGGCCGTTGGGCTTTTTAGCTCACCTGAGCTGAAGGCTCAAGTGAGCTTTTCTGATCACATTTTGTGCGTAGTCTCTCTGTCTGTCTGTCTGTCTAGCTGTCCGTCGTCAGTCCATCTGTAAACTTTTCACATTTTCAACTTCTTATCAAGAACCACTGGGCCAATTTTGATCAAACTTGATACAAAGCATCCTTTGGGGATGGGGAGTTTGAATTGTTAAAATAAAGGGCCATGTCCCCTTCTAAGGGGAGATAATCAAGAAAAGGCAAAAATAGGATGGGGTCATTATAAAATCTTCTTCTCAAGAACCACTTGGCCAGAAAAGCTGAAACGTATGTGGAAGTATCTTGGGATAGTGTAGATTCTAAATTGTTAAAATCACCACCCCCGGGGTTAGGTTGGGGCCACAATAGGAAATCCAAGTTTTACATAGAAATACATAGGAAAAATCTTTTAAAATCTTCTTCTCAAGAACCAGTGGGTCAGAAAAACTTTAAAATAATATGGAAGCATCCTGGGGTAGTGTAGATTTTAAATTGTAAAAATCGTGACCCCCGGGAGTAGGGCGGGGTCACAATAGGAAATCCAAGTTTTACAAAGAAATATGTAGGGAAAATCTTTAAAAATCTTACTCTCAAGAACCAGTGGGCCAGAAAAGCTGAAATTAATGTGGAAGCATCCTGGGGTAACGTAGATTCTTAATTATTAAAATCATTACCCCCAGGAGTAGGGCGGGGAAACAATAGCAAATCCAATAATAACATAGAAATATATAGGAAAAATCTTCTTTAAAAGAACCAGTCGGCCAGGAAAGCTAAAACATAGGTGGAAGCATCCTGGGGTAGTGCTGATTCTAAATTATTAAAATCAAGACGGGGGTGGG
>PRKT01000712.1:146646-161431 GCA_003671525.1 Saccostrea glomerata
GGGGGGGGGGGGAGGGAGGGGGTAAGGGGCCATAATAAATATAAGAAGAGGGGAAATCTGGTAAAGAACTACATCACCAAAGTTACTCAGGTGTGCGACGTGGCCCTTGGGCCTCTTGTTTTCATAATTTGTCATATTGAAAAAAAAACCTGCTACAATTTATCAATAAAGATGTTTTTTTTTCTTCAATAAATAGGTTTACCCATGCTTTTTCACCACCTATGCAGTATAATGGGAATGACTGTTGGAACTGTTACTGGGAGATATGGAACTGAAATGATAGCTACAATATTTGGAAGTGAAATAACAAATCCTCTTTTACAAATTCGATGGTTTTTACGAGAAACAGGAAATTATGAAACTGTTTTCGGGGAGATTGTTGACCATAGTTTTATGTTTTTATTTGGTTTCTTTCGTATTGGAATTGGATCATACTTGCTGTTTAGGTATTTTCAGCAAGATACAGATTTTTTGGGTCGTTTTGGAGGAGTGGTGATTTATGCTATTAGTTGGATGTTTTGGATTAACATCATGGCTTATGCGGGGAAGAAATATAAAAAAAGGTTTCAAACATTTCAAAAGATAAATTCCAAAAGAAGTAATGACTCAGTTTACAAAAATGGTATATTAACTAATGGTGATGTTTTCTTTTCAAATACTCAAAGCTTTTGTGATACCTCAGGACTATCAAAAAAAGGATATTCATCAAAAGCACATGGCAATCAGTGTAATGGACATAGCAAAACAGCCTAGTGACTGAATTGAAATTACAGTAAAGTCCTGCAAATTGAGATAAAATGGTAATAGCAAACTATCAGTAGCAGAACGAGTGTTATGATTGAATGATGACTTTTAGAATATTTTTCTTAATTTACTTGTCAGATTTAGGTCTGTGAGACTCAGATTTTGAAGGAAATGCACATATTGACAAATTTTGAATAAAAGATAAGAATTGAAATAAAAATGGAGCTTTATCTTCTTCAAATTTATTTAAATACGTTATCATGTGCAAAATCACTTATCTGAATTTGAGAACCCTGATTAAGCTCAGCGTAGGGGTAAAAGAAATCCACCCCATGCATGTGACAGACTTCAACCAATCGTAGCCAGGATTTCGTCGAAAAATCAACAGAGGTGTGGTAAATGTAGAGATCGGGTTGCCGTCTGTCCAAATGTGTGTACGCCTGTTACACTTTGGGTAACCATCTCTTATCTGGAACACCACCTACACAGTGTACTACTAAATAAAATTTTGAGACTTTAACAGAATATTACATGTACATAGTGCCATGGTGCACCTCCTTTGTTATTTTTTGATCGGACACATACAGTCCCTGAAACATTCTACTTTACCACCTGCACGGTGAACAAACCCTGAACGAACGGTAAGTGAACGCTGAACGCAAGTTGGTGAATGATTTGTGAACGATTAAATATAACGGTGAGTGAACGCGAATGGAGCTCGCTAACGCGAGCACCAAGTGAACAGTAAGCGCAAGATGGACGATTTCTTCGGAATGCCTCCAAACTTTTCCTTGCATTGAAACTATGGGACGATTGCATTCTAATATCAGGTGCTTAAATATAAACTAGAGGTACTTTAGCAATGAGCTCACTAAATGATACCCCCTGCCTCCCAAATGTATAAAATGGCAGTGTCTATGTTTTGCTATGGGAAACTCAAAATATATGTCGGATCAAAAAGTAAAATAGAAGGTGCACAATGGCAATATGTATTTTAGATTCTGGGAAAGTTTCATTAAATTTCATTCACTGGTATGAGAGGAGTGGCGGAAAAGAGATGGGTACCCCAGAGCGTAACAAACCGATGGACGGACGGACGTACAGCTAGACGGACGGACGGACGGACATACCGATTACTATATACCCTTCCGCTTTACAAGCGGGGGGTATAATAAATAGATGAATAATTAAAACATTTTCTTAACATAAGTATGATGTTTTAAATCAATATTTTAATAACACGATTTTTGATGCAGTAAAACGTGTAATTGTTACCGAACGCGTGTAGTATAAAAGATAAAATTAATCTACTTCTATAAATCTATAAAAAATATATATTTGCTTATTCCGATACTGCTCAACGCATTAAACCCCTGTCACACCAGGGCTGCGTCCTCAGGGCGACTGCACGGCGTCCTCAAAAAATGCAAAACGCCGAGGTGATCGCAGTAGAGTCTCCTACAGGGCCATGACAATGCGGCGAGATCTCCACTGAACGCCGTAGGGTCGCGTTCGGTCTCCTAGAATGCCAGGGGACAGCGATCACTTTGGGCATGCACAAAGTACGCGCCGTGTGATCGCGGTCTGATAAGAACGCAGTAGAAACGTAGTATGATCGCCGTAGCAGCGCGGTGGGATCTCCAACAACGTAGTGGGAGCTCCGTACGAACGCCGTGAAGACGCACATGATCGCGGCACGAGCGCAGTGATAGTAGACTGCGCTTCCACGGAGACCTCACGGAGTCCTTGGAGATGTCACTGCGTTTTTATCGCATTTTTACAGCGCTTCTAATGAGATTTATCGTCTTGTAACTTTTTCGACTGCGATTACACGGCGACAGCACGGAGTTGTCACTGAGATCATTGCGCTCCCACGGCGTTTCTACAGCGTCCCTTGGCGATCACAATGCGCTTTCACTGCATTGTTGGAGCGTTGTTAACCAGCTTACAAGAGCAATGGGATAATATTTTATCAGCAATAATTCCAACGTATTTGTTGCACTAGGAGCATTTAAGTGACAAAAAAATTAAAGAAAAAAAACACCAGAACTTGTTCTATTGTTTCACTTAAATTTTGTAGAAAACTTTTCATTGTGTTGATTTTTTTTACATTCAAAATAAAATCAAAGAAAATCTAACAACACATCTGAACCGATAAATTGAAAAAAGGAGTTTAATCATAAAACTATTAATAATTTAATACTAAATTATTTGAATAGAACATTTTTAAGACTATTTCTTGGCATGATAAGAAGTCTTTTCATCGTGTTACTTGAATCTTTAAACAAAAATGTTTTACATTCCTTCTGAATATATACTAGAACGCATTGTGAACGTATTGTGAACGCAACCAGCGCAGTGAGAACGCCGTGAACACGAGGTGAAAACTCCTAACGCGCCGTGAAAACTCCGCGGAAGCGCAGTCAATCGGCAAGAGATCTCCGTGGGAACGCAGTAGAACACCGTGAGATCGCCGTAGAATCGCATCCGTCGCTGTAGGGACGCCGTGACATCTTCATATTGTGAAAATTTTACAGAAATTTGTGCAATTTTCCTGCGATTCCACGGCGATTTTAAAAATTTAACAACGCCGTAATGACTCCGTGTGAACGCAGCTCGGTGTGACAGGGCCTTTATCGGCTAATCGGTTTTTATCGGACACTCGGTGCAAGAAAAGCAATGATTAGAAAATGTGGGTAATTTTAAATTTCATATTTCAACGATAAATAACAAATTTTGTGATCTTTGACAGATAACTGATTATACTTTAGCAGTATAATAGCAGAAAGCACAACCCAAAAATCACTCTCTTTCAAAAGATCTACAACTCTTTAAGGTGGCTCATTTCATCTACAGTTTATTTTAGATTTCATTACAGCACCACTTATAATGTAGATGTCAAATATCCAAATGGAGGTATTGATATCATGAATATTTTTAAGAGATTTTTTTTGGGTTTTATCTAATTTTAGTGAAATGTTTTATTTCAAGTTTATTATTACCAAAATTTCAGAACTTTCAATGCCAAATGATGGACATCCTCTTTCAACAAGTACACACAATGAAAATACATCAAAATACCTAATATTATTTTTTCTAGGAAAAATAGCTTTCTCCTAAAAACAATTAATGTCATTATCTTTTTAATCTGTGCATAAAATATTAAGAAAATGAGTTTTGAAGAGACAAGGAATGTATTTCAATGAATTTCATGTGACAAATTGAATGATGAATGTTTAAACGAAATAAAAATTCCAATTAAAAAAAAATATTTGGTATAAAAAGTCCTCTTTCAAGAGTTATCTTTCCTAATTGCCCAAGACTCAAAACACTAAGGAGCTTTTAACATTTCATCTAAAATTCAGAAAAAAAGCTTTAAAATGCCAGAGTATATATTTAAATCATTAAAGCAAATAATGAATATATAAATTAACACCAACATAGTAAATAGTGTAAGTAAATAACATTTTAATTTCAACAAGGTTGTAGATTTTAACTCGAATTCCCTCCATGCAAACTTGTCATTGATTGATAGAGCTCACTGATTCACTATGAAATTGCACATTACTTGTTTGGCGAAGATTTGGATGTTGTTTTCTTTTGTTTCTGCTTAAAAGCAATCCTTCTTGGTTTATGCATAAGGAATCCGTTACTTTGTTTTCACTGTTTACAACACCGCATGTTTCATCTATTTTTAAAGCGTTTTATAGGTCAGGGTCATATTATAGAGGTACCTGTTCAATTCGTCCCCAAAGGAAATCGGTCAAACAATGGGGGGTTATTTTTTTGTGTAGTACGTCATCAAAAAGTGGTGTAATGAGCCTCCTTAAAATCGGAATATTTCATCACATTTTAACTTCTGTAGAATTCAAAATTAGTTTATTCCATCTAACAAATTGGTCTATTTATTCTATGAACAATCAGATACTTTAAGATCAGCAAACTGAGATTAAAAATCCAAATTAAGGGTTAGTAAACAGTCTTTTAAAATGTCTCGTTAGTTGAAAACATGTTATCGGCAACAAAGTTGAATTTGCCTGATACTTCGGATTTAGACGGGTGTAATGTTATCGGAAACTCAGGTAAAAAGTTTCCTTTAGCTCCATAAATAGATTGGAAAAAGTCCATTATAATCTGCCAATCCTTGAAAATAGCAAACGTAAAAGTTTGTTTTGATATGAATGTATATAAATAAGATTAATAATTATAAATTTATAATAGAACTACTCATCTATACAATCATTTTTTTTGATTTCCATTCAAGATACCTCTTGGAAACCGTTTCAGGCGGTTTCAGACGTAAATATATTATCTTTAATTAATCATAACAATTTTGCTTTAGACTTCCGTATGGAACGCCGTCACTGCCTTATACAATGTAGCAGAACACAACAATTGCATTGTGTCAGCCTTCCATTACATTATGTCAACTCTTTATGGCATTTACTCACACTGCTATTGCATTGTGTGAAGTTTCCTTTACACAATGTCAACGCTATATGACATTTACTCACACTGCTATTGCATTGTGTGAAGTTTCCTTTACATAATGTCAACGCTATATGACATTTACTCACACTACTATTACATTGTGTCAACCTTCCGTTTCATTATGTCAACTCTTTACATAATGTCAACTCTATATGACATTTACTCACACTACTATTACATTGTGTCAACCTTCCGTTTCATTATGTCAACTCTTTATGACATCTACTTACACTATTATTCCATTGTGTCAACCTTCCATTACATTATGTCAACTCTTTATGATATTAACCCACACTACTACTGATTTGTGTCAACCTTTTCTTTATATTATGTAAACCGTTTATGACATTATCCTTCACTACCATTGCATCGTGTAAACCTTCCTTTACATTATGTCAACACTTTATGACATTTACACATTCTACAATTATATTTCGTCAACTTGCATTTTGTTATGTTTACTGTTCATGACATTTGATTAAACAACAATTACATTGTGTCAACCTATCATTACATTATGTCAATTCTTTATGAAATTAACTCACACTGCTACATTATGTCGATTCACCATTACGTTATGCGAACACGGGTATCCTCGGCCTTTATATGAGCATAACGTATTTTCCGTGTTCCACAAGCACTAAAATTGGCAGGAAAGAAAATTGTCAAAGAAAAAAATCTCAGCGATTTGGGAATGGCATCTTTAAATAAAAACTTTAAACGACAAAGGATTGACAATCTTGAAACGTGCCAAGCCTTAACACTGCGACTGTGAATTAAAGTCACGTCGAAATTCAATGGCGTTTACTTTAATCTGATAATTAAATAAATGAAATATTATGAGTCATGCAGCAATTTTTAGCTCTTCTGAGCCAAAGGCTCAAAGAGCTAATGCTATGGCCATTTGTGCGGTGTGCGTAAACTTTTTAGAATATGGGCCATAACTCAAGAACCTCTTGGCCAATCAGTACCAAATTTGTCACAGGTTATCCTTGGCCCAAGGGCTACCATTTATACTAAAATAAGGGTTGGGACCCTTAAACAAGGGGAGATAATCAGGAAAACAAAACCAAAAGTACTGGTTGCTAAAAAATGTTCTCCATAACCACCGGGCAGATTTTCACCAAACTTACATACAAGTATCAAGATATGTCGAAGATTAAAATTTGCACGGGGAACTACCCTGGGGCAAAGGGCGTGGTCTCAAGGTCACTTCAAAGTTGACCTAAATTTACAATTAATAAAAACGTGTATATTTTGCTTACTATAAGGACTAGGATCATCATATCTTGTAAGTTGATGCATCTTACGACTTCGCATCATGTTAACTCAAAAGTAGGTCACGGTGACCTACTTTTTAAATTTTGCGGGGATTTGTTTTCAAATTGATTTCAAGGCATATTTTGGACACTTTAAGGCCTATGATCATCAAACTTTGTCAGTTGGGTCCTCAAAGAATGTTAACTTTAAAGTAGGTCACCGTGACCTACTTTTTGAACTTAGTGACTTATCCTTTTAAAAACATTAAATCCCATTATTTCAGACACTGGGAGGTTAAGGGTCCTCCACACACCCACAGTTTATGTTCTCATATTATTGAGCATTACTTTAAACAAGTATATCAACCTTTAAAAACTGTCCAGGGGTTAAAATGTAATTTATACAAATTTTTTAAAATACTTATTTCACAAGTTTCAACAAATTTTTTCGAAGGTGTTTTCATACCTAGCACAACAAATGTTGTCTTATCCTTTCGTATATTTTTAAGCTCACATAATAACCATAAAAACTTAATTTTATCAATCAACACATTTTTTACAGAAATTTATTTTATTTATTAAAAGTACATAAAACTCATTTCCTCTAAAACAAATCTCGAAAAAAATCAATAAAGACCCCTTTTGTAAAGAAGAAACATTAATGAATTAGATTACATCAAAAAATTGAATTGAAATCGAATGCACTGATGTAGAAAAAATATTTTCAAAATCTTTGGTATCAAAGTTCCTTTTTGGAGTTATCTTTCCTGTTTCCCGGGTCTCAAAAACTTTGGCAAGTCTCCGCATACGTCACCACACTATTTTTAGTAATAACTGCCCACTAAACTGGACAGAAACGCACACTATTTTATCAATATTTATAAACACGTGTAATAGGATAATGTATTACTGAAATGCACAAATTAGTGTGCCAACATTTCAACTATTAAAACAGACTCGATTGATTAGCCTGAAAGTATAAATAACCTAAACGTTTCTCGTCATACCGGTACCTGTTGTTTACGAATTATTATGTAACATAATCCCAGATGTCTGTTGTTCTTTTTATTAAAAAACCCCGCACATCTCTTTTCATCAGTCACTGCGTGATCACGTGCATGTGTTCGATGTTTATGATCAAATTTCTGGGATTGGATTTTTTTTGACTGCGGTGGACACCCCTGGAAAAAAAAATTCTGGATCCGCGCCTGCTCTTTTACAAACGGTTCTAGGCCAAATCGTTCGTCCATAAACTGATAAAACCGGAAGTAAAAGTATTTTTTCTCTATATACGTCACAAGTCACATGGTGTGGAGGACCCTTAAGAATCATCAAATCTTGTACTTTGATGCATCTTGGGACCTTAAAACATATTTGTGAAAAAGAAGGTCACTGTGACCTACTTTTTGAATTTTGCCGACATTTGTTTTCAAATTGTTTAAAACGCATATTTTGATTACCTTCAGACCTACAATCATCAAACTTGGTCAGTAGATGCATCTTTGGTCTTTGAAAAATGTCAACCAAAATGTAGGTCACAATGACCTACTTTCGACATTTTATGGCTATATTTTAGAATCTTAGGTATTTATTGGCTTAGAATCATCAAATTTTGTGAATGGATGCATATTTGGTTTTCGGAGAGTGACGACCAAAAAGTAAGTCACTGTGACCTACTTTTGACATTTTATGGCTTTATTTAAGTATCTCCAGTACTAATTGGCTAAGAACCATCAAACTTTGTGAGTTGATGCATCTTGGGTTTTCGTAGAGTGACGACCAAAAAGTAGGTCATGGTGACCTACTTTTGACATTTTGTGGCTATAATAATGTATCTCTGGTACTTATTGACCTAAAATCATCAATCTTTGGCAGTTGATGCATCTTGGATTTTCGGAGATTGATGACCAAAAAGTAGGTCACAGTGACCTACTTTTGACATTTTGTGGCTATATTTAAGTATCTGAGGCACTTATTGGCTAAGAATCATCAAACTTTGTCAGTTGAGGCATCTTGGGTTTCCGGAGAATGTCGACCAAAAAGTAGGTCACGGTGACCTACTTTTGAATATCTCAGGTACGTATTAGCTTAGAATCATCAAACTTTGTCAGTTTAGGCACTTTCGTTTTTCGGAGAATGTCGACCAAAAAGTAGGTCACTGTGACCTACTTTTGACATTTTATGGCTATATTTAATCATATTTGGTACTTTTTGGCTCGGAATAATCAAACTTTGTCAGTTGAGGCATCTTACGGTTTCATTGAATGTCCAACAAGACGTAGGTCATGGTGACCTACTTTTGAATATCTTAGGTACTTATTGGCATAGAATCATCAAATTTTGTCAGTTTAGGCATCTTGGGTTTTTGGATAACATCGACCAAAAAGTAGGTCACCGTGACCTACTTTTGACATTTGATGGCTGTATTTAATTATCTCTGGTACTAATTGGCTTAGATTCGTCAAACTTTGTCAGATGATGCATCTTGGGTTTTCAGAGAATGTTGACCAAAAGTAGGTCATGGTGATCTACTTTTGAATATCTCAGGTACTTATTTAATTACAATCATCAGTCTTTGTCAATTAATGAATCTTGAGTCCTCAGAAAATTTCAATCAAAAGGTAAGTCACGGTGACCTACTTATGGTATTTTATAATTCTCCATCAGCATAGGTCAGTATCGAGATCATGTGAGATTGCAAAGCAACTCACAGAATTCAATGCGAAGTTTGACCCAGATTCGATCAGTTGTGGAATTTTACGCTATTTTATTTGGATTTAACCTTATTTTGTGATATTTGTAGTATATTTTACGTTTTTTGTTGGACGGTGAATTAGTGCAGAACATTTGCGGTAAATTCAAACGGTTATTTGAACTGTACAGTTACATATTGACGAAGTTCCATAATGGACGAGGAGCGTCCCTCAGGCTCCGACGCCCTTTTTGGGGATTTCCTTACACAAGTGATGTCTACAGAACAGTCAGATACGCATCATGAGCAAGATGTACATAAAGGTGCAATTAAATCTCGTAAGCGAGATGCACTAATTATGAACATTCGTCGCAAGATACCCATAAGTGGGGAGATGATGATTCTCTAGGGACTAGCGCAAGGGTGCTAGATTGCGTAATTACGCAAGAGACTCAGTAGAAACAAGACTGAATTTGTGACAGAAACGATGTTTAAGAAATTCATGGTCGACCAAAATCTGGCGATGCTTGCCATGAAAAAATCTTCAGATGCAATTAACAATATGATTTATGTGGAAGCAGAGTCGACAGATGAGAGTGATTCGGATTTGGTAAAAAAATCAGCCAAAAGAAAGTCTGAAAACGTTACAGAAAATGCGTCTAAAAAGGCTAAGATCAGCAGCGAGTCAGAGTCGACCGCGCGTGGAAAATTTCCCGCTTTCAGTCAAAAGGAGGCGGGGCCTTCAGACTTGGGCGGATGTGACGTAGAAGGAAACAAAAATGGCGGCTCGGATAAACCTGAGGAAGATCTGAATCATCTGTTTGCGGTTTCCAACTATATTGTAGAGGAAAAAACGTCAGATGGTGTGGCAACTAAATTGACAGACTTAGTTAATAAGTTGTTAGTAAACAAACTCGAGGATTTGAAGAAAAATGACTTATTTGATAAGCATTTACGGCCTGAGAACTGCAAGTTGGAATTCCCTCGAGTGAATGATTTTGTGTGGAATTACTGCATGAACGAAACTACGAGATCGACGGACGTTAAGATACATAAAATTCAGAAAACCTTATTGAAAGGACTTGGTCCCGTGATCAAAGTGGTAGATAGTTTGCTGAAACCTAACAATGACTTAGACAAAAACAAAGCTGCAAAAGATCTACTCGATGGCGTGGCCATATGTTGGCCTAGCTCTTATAATACTGAGATTTCTTTGCACAGAAAAGCGTGTATTAAAAACAACATGAAACAAGAATATAAGAAACTGTGCACAAGTCAGACTGAAATCACAGCATACTTGTTTGGTGATGATGTGGTTGACAAAATGAAAAACATTACTAAACATAACAAAATGGCAAACAAGGTAGCATATGAAGACAAAAGCTCCAAAACGAGAATGAAATTCAATCCTCGCCTAAAGTTCAAAGAAAGAGCAAAAACAATTTTTTTAGGGAGAGGACCCCAGCACTACCAGCTGGGGAATTACAGCAGGAACTACCACCACAACAATCACGACACAAAGAAAAGCTACACGAAGAAATCTGCGTCCCACCAGAAGTAGAGAAGGTAGGTGACATTCAACATGCTGGGCGAATTAGCCATTTTCTACCTGTGTGGAAATCTATCACACAAGATAGATACATCCTTGATGCTGTCAAAGGATATTCATTAGAGTTCACTTCTTTACCTGTTCAATATTCAGTGAGAGAAACTAAATTTAATGCTGCAAAGGCAGTTGCTTTAGACAATCAGTTATCAAAGCTAATGGCTAAAGGGGTAGTGGAGATAGCTTCACACTCTGCAGGTGAATATATCTCGACTGTGTTTTTACGTCCAAAAAAGGATGGTTACTATCGAGTTATTTTGAATTTAAAACAACTTAATGAAAACATTGAGTATGCTCATTTTAAATTGGAAAGACTCTGTTCAGCTTTAAGATTAATTCAACCTGGATGTTATATGGGTTCTGTGGACCTAAGTGATGCATATTATACTGTGAATGTAGCTTTCTCTGACCGAACATATTTAAGATTCATATGGAAAGGAACCCTGTATCAGTACACTTGTTTACCAAATGGTCTTTCAAGTGCACCCAGGCTTTTTACAAAACTCCTTAAGCCTGTGTATGCTTCACTCAGATCTAAAGGACATGTGTCAGTTGCATACATCGACGATTCCTATTTACAAGGAGAAACATATGAACAGTGTTTAAAAAATATTCAAGATACAAAAGAACTCTTTAAACAATTAGGTTTTAAAATCAATAAGGAAAAATCTTTGGTTGTACCTACACATGAACTTGTGTTCTTAGGATTTGTTTTGAATTCTAAATCAATGACAATCAGCCTCACTCCAGAGAAGATAAAGAAATTTAACAATCTTTATAAAAAAATTTGTTCAAAGAAATCATTCTCAATCAGACAAGTTGCAGAACTTGTAGGAGTCCTTATTTCGTCCTCAGTAGCAATTCCTTTGGGAATGTTGTACACTAAAATACTTGAGAGAGAAAAGGCCATAGCCCTTAAATGTAACAAGGGAAATTTTGATTCAAAAATGACATTATCAACAGAGGCACTTCAAGATTTAGAATGGTGGTCAATACAAATAAATAGTGGTATCAAAGCTCCCATTCGACAAATGTGTATTAGTGAAACACTTACTACTGATGCATCAGGAATAGGTTGGGGGGCAAAAAACAGTGGCGTTTCTACAGGAGGACATCGGTCCATAGAAGAAAAACAATATACTTGCCTAACATTAACCATTTGGAATTACATGCAGTTTTGCTAGGCTTACAAAGTTTTCTTGCTAAATTGTGTAATAAACATGTGAAAATTTATTGTGATAATTCTATCACTGTAGCATATATTAACAATATGGGTGGTACAAATTCCACTGCATGTAACTAAAAAGCCAGAGAAATATGGGTGTTAGTGCATAAAAATAATATGTGGTTAACAGCTGTTCATTTACCAGGTGTTGAAAATGTAGTGGCAGATAGGGAGAGTAGGATGATTCGAGATGAAACAGAATGGATGTTGAACGAAAAACTTTTTAAGACTTTAACTTGTGTATATTTCAAACCACATATTGACCTGTTTGCATCTCGTCTTAACAAACAGTTAGAACAATTTGAGAGTTGGAGAAATGAACCTGGTGCATCTTTTGTTGATGCTTTTACAATTTCTTGGACTAATTTGTCTTTGTATGCTTTTCCTCCATTTAGCATTATCGACCGGGTATGCCAAAAAATCCTGATGGACAAAGCCGAAGGCCTGCTGGTCACACCTCTGTGAGACACACAGAACTGGTATCCAATCATCTTGAGAATGTGTGTAAAACCACCACTTGTTCTGAAACCATCGAAAACGATGCTGCAGCTGAAAAACAATCCTACAAAAGTCCATCCTCTGGCAAGAAAACTTCATCTGATGGTGTGCCATGTTTCAGGGAAAATTTCCAGAAACTCGATTTATCGGAAAGATCAATTTCAGTACTTATGAAATCATGGAGAGGCTCCACGTGTAAACAATACAATGTGTACATAAAGGTTTCAGTATTCAATTGAAGTACAGTGTAATAGTTGTATACCAAACATTTCTAATGTGTTAGATTTTTTAGCATCACTGATGACAGAGGGTTGTGGTTACAGTGCTATAAACACAGCTCGCTTAGCTCTGTCAGGATTTATTATTGTAGATAACATATGCCTGTAGGTCACCATCCATTAGTTAAAAGATTTTTGAGAGGTGTATTTAACATTAAACCTTGTTTGCCAAAATATGGAATTACTTGGGATGAAAATATAGTGTTAGAATACCTCAAATTGTTAGAAAATGAGACGTTGTCTTTTCAATATGTGACATTTAAGTTAACTATGTTACTAGCTTTGGTGTCAGGACAACGTGTCAGTCTTTAACTTCTTTAGATATTGAAGATATGTACATAAATGATGTGTGTGTAGTATTTAGGTTCAGTGTGTTACTCAAACAAACAAGACCATCTTTTCAAGTTAGGCCTTTAGTGTTAAGAAAATTTTCAGAATGTCCTTCTCTGTGTGTATATTCTCTGTTGAAACTTTATTTAAAGAAAACAGCAGATATTAGAGGAGATACCACCAAATTATTATTAATGGTTAGAAAACCCCATAATGCTGTAACCAGTCAAACCATAGCACGATGGATCAAACGAGTGATGACAGAAGCTTGAATTGACACAAAGATTTTCAGTGCACATAGCACACGTTCTGCTGCAACAAGTGCCGCTAAGTCTATGGGACTGTCGCTCACCAGCATCATGAATGCTGCAGGGTGGTCTAACTCGGGAACATTTCAAAAGTTTTATAACAGAACTGTTCAATGTGATAACTTTGGACTGTCAGTTTTATCAAAATATTCTACTGTAACTGATGATAAAACTTAACATGTTTTGACAATTGATTGCTGTAATAAATTTAGTAAATTTTACAAATTGTCAATGGTTTCTGCAATATTAAAACATATTGCTAAATTGATTAATTGCTTAATAAAGTGTTGTGACCACGCTTTAAATCTCTCACATGATCTCGATACTGACGTATACTGATGGAGAATTTAAAAATTAAACGATACTTACCAAGTAGAAGTTTGATTGTAATTCTCCGAAGTATATGTCAGGTGCCACACCGCACCCACCCAGTATTAAGAGTTTTGTTTTGTGGTCAAAGCATTTTTAAAGATTGAATTCTGGGAGTTGCTTTTCAATCTCACCTGATCTCTAATACTAACGTATACTTCGGAGAATTACAATCAAACTTCTACTTGGTAAGTATCGTTTAATTTTTAAATTATATTATAATATCTTCAGTCTTAACTGGATGAATATTATCAAACTTTGTAAGTTGATGTATTTTGGGTCTTATGATACTAATAGAGTTGGGGGCTTGTAATAGAAGTGATAGATTGTACAATTTATCAGAAGAGCGATTCAAGGCCCCTGGGCCTCTTGTTTTTCTTTTTATTTTGAATTGTTTGTTTGTTTGTTTGTTTTGGATAAAAGTCTTAAACTTCTGATCTTACTAAGAACATTGTCATAAGTTTTTTTTTTATCAGTCTTTAACTTTCCTTTTTTTTAAAAGTGTAAACACATCGTATAACACACGTGCACTGGTGGGTTGGGTTGGGTTAGGTTGGGGGGCTGAATTCCTGCCCTGCCATCTTTAGTGACCAAAATATACATAAAATTAATAAATTTGTTGGTTTTATTTTGTTGCATTAGTTGCATTAGTTTCACATTAAGTTAAGCTGAATTAAGTTGAAAACTTTTCTATAAAACTATAATGCCTGAGAGCTTCTCCGCTTTCCCCCTTGGTCTTCAACCATGTACCGTCCCCCTTCCTTGTTTAAGATTCCCATATCCGCCACTGATATGTGCCCATGCATGCCTACTAAGGCATATTCAATTGATTTAGATGAGGGACTGGTAGATTTTTGTAATAGAATTCTTGCCCTAGAATGGTTGAAAAAATTTCTAATTCCAGTGACGTAGCTACTTTTTTGAAAGGGGAGGTTAGCCAGAAAAAAATATTCATTTGCCAGAAAAAATTGGCCAAGCCCAAAAA
>PRKT01000712.1:165791-193030 GCA_003671525.1 Saccostrea glomerata
GGGGGGGGGGGGGGGGGCGCCCTACCATCTTTAGTGACCAAAATATACATGTACATAAGATTACAAAATTTATTGGTTTTACTTTGTAGGACATTGCATTAGTTTCACATTAAGTTTAGCTGAATTAAGTTGAAAACTTGTTTCTATAAAACTATAAAGCCTGAGAGCTTCTCCGCTTTCCCCTTGGTCTCCAACCATATACCGTCCCCCTTCGGGCTTGGACAATTTTTTTTTTACTCAAGAATCTCGTATCCGCCACTGATATGTGCCCATGCATGCTTACTTAGGCATATTCAATTGATTTAGATGAGGGATTGGTAGATTTTTGTAATAGAATTCTGGCACTGGAATGGTTGACAAAATGACTAATTCCTGTGACGTATCATCTTTTTCGAAAGGGGGGTCAGCCAGAAAAAAAATATTCGCCCGAAAAAACTCGTATGTTTAACTTTTTCTACAACTATTATTTGCGTTCTCAATTACATTGGGGGGGGGGGGGCAGAGGTTTTTTGCTTCAGTATAAACATCCAATAGCAATGCAAAATCCATGCCCCCCCCCCCCCCCCCCCCCCATCCGAGCATTAGCTCTATCTACACATTGAATTTGAGCACATTGCGGGATGTGACCGTTCATCAGGGGGTTCTTAATTATTCCTTCTTGGTACGTTAAACAACCCATGTCATATATTTTGGTCTAACTACCTATTTGGAAATTCATCTCACCACCCTTTTTAAATTCTTTAATTGCTTTACATGTATATACCAAACTTATAAATGTATTCGTGTTCGAAAGGTTGTGAGTTTGAATCTCCACGGCGACTGACCTAACTCGATAAAAATGGGTAGGAACTGTTCCTTCGCCACGCACTCAGAACCTTGATTGTATGTTGTTTAACGCCCTCTTGAGAATTGTCCAGTCATATGGAGACCCCATCACTTGTCGGCGGAGAGCTTCAAAATTTGTCATATACTAGTACTCAGAACTTAGGGCCAGTGAGCAGTGAGGGATCTTTTTTGTGCTAGCACCTACTGCGACGTCCCACGACGAACCCGCGACGTAAGGATCGTCTCCTTACTTGGCGATTCTAGAGCAGACAGTCTAACCACTGCACCACGCGGGCGACCTCCGGTACCTTGAAATGAAATTTAAAACATACCGTATTTTCGAACAGGTCAAGATCATGCAGATTTCAGTGAGAAATGCCAAAATAGCACTCATTTTTTAAAAGTTACATATTCTTAAAAGAGGCAAATCATAGCCAAAAGTTAGAATTTCGTGCCAGCCACTTTAAATATTTAGGTTTCATACGGATTTCTGCCGTTTCTTTGCGTTTTCCCCTAATTTATGACAACCTTTGTTTCCGATACCTTTGTTTCCGATAACCAAAACCGAGTTATCCGATAACAAAGTGCATTATTTAACCGTATTTCCGATAACATACTGAAAGTTAAAATTGGGCAATTTTTGCTCTTTAATAACATATTCGCAGGATTCTGTGGAAGTCTTCTTGTTGACAATCATAAACGCAAGGTAAATATAAGGATTAAGAAGAAAAAAAGCTATAATAATAATTTACAACAATGCCCATCGGAGCAAAATATAACAAATTTGACTTTTAAAATCTTCCAAAGGCTAACAAATGCTATACAAATACGTATCGAGGCTTCAGTTTGTATCCGTATTCATTTCTGTTTACAAAATCACAATGAATATTTTATGTTTTTATTTTAACAGAGTTTATTTAAAATAATTTACTAACCTGTCAAAAATTGTTATCAACCGAGTTTCCGATAACAACAATATTTGCAAGGGTGATGTGCCCTCCTGGTTGCACTGGCCATACGTTTAGGCCTAGAAAGACTGGAAACAGAAAGAATATGGTTGCAGGGAATTTATTTTACGGAGTTTCAGACGAAATACAAGTGGATAACCTACTTTGAAAATCCAAGATGGCGGTCTCGATGGGTACCTTGTTTATTATTAGGTATGGGTACATATATATTTTTTATTAAAAGAAAAAAAAGTAACGTCAGGTGCCTATGAATTATTGCTACCCGTTTTTGTCCGTCGTCGTGTGTTTTCAGCTTCTGGTTCTCTGAAACCACTCAATCAATTTCAACCAAATTAAGTATACAGTATTTATGGGTGATGAAGAAAAAATATTAGAATTCTAAAGTTCCCGTCCCCGTGGGGCCTTAGGGTAGGGGCAAAAAAATCACTAAAATTAATAAAATCTTTTTAAAAAATCTGCTTTACTCCTGGACATCAAGCAGTCAACTGTTGGCATGAGTGTAATGAGCATTGAGTCCTCTACCAAAAGTTTGAAATTCATGGCTCCAGGGTCAGGGGTTTTAGTGATAGGGCGGGGCTATATAGATTATATAGTAAAACGCATTACATGTATATCTTTTAAAATCTTCTGTGCTCCTGAGTATTAAATAAACCAACTAAGTACATAGTTATAATGAGCACTAGTGCCTCTTTCAAAAAAATTAATTTTATGGCCCCGAGGTCAGGGGTTATGGTGTTAGGGCGGGGCTCTATTGATTATATAGTGAAATCAAGAGGAATCCAAATAAAGACACTTGCAAAATATTCTATGATGGAAACATTTAAATTTTGAGAAAACAAAATAGAAACAGTCCCGCTGCATACTGCGATCAATTGAAGTAAGATACACAGCATTTTTTAACAACTGAAATATATAAAAGGAGAAAAGAAGGAAACAGAAGAAAATCAGATACAAATGACAGTATATTGTCTTAAGATTTGTACATGTACAAATTTATATTACAACTTCAAGCTTTTTGTCATAGGCAAAGATGTATATGTACAAAATGTTAATAGTGATAAGTAATACTATTAACATTTTGTGTTTGTATACTTTAAGCATTTCCGAATGTTTTGTTTGGCAAATTTAATCAAAGGATTAATGAAACAATTTATCATGTTTTCACTCAGAGTCAATTCTTGCTCCTCCTGCATTAGGAGCCTAAAAAATGTTAAAAAGAAGTGGCAAGATCTGCAGAGCCACGCTCAGAAGAAGGCGGCTTTTTACAATCTTTTTACAAAAAAAATTGATTGTATAATTTATGTGTACATTAAGCATGTTATAAAAGAACATCTAAGGAATTGTTTTAATGCTGTCCAAATACTCTACATAAAATTAATATTTTGCACATAGTTGCTGTACTCTCTAATGACGTCATATCTGGCGTGGAAGGGGGATATGAATCCCTAAGTGTGATGTCACCCATGGATAGTTAGCATATAATATGTACAGTAAAACATGCTTATAACCACATGCCAGAGACAGATGATTTTGCTACATAATAAGCATGATTCATTTCATCCATTATATTTATGATTTGTTTAAGACTCATGGGGGATGAAAATTACTTGGTAGAGTGCACATTTGGGGAAAACTAAGATGGAACAAAAGGGCTCACTTCTCAAAAAGTCTTTATGCATTAAAAAAAATGGAGGAAATAGAGCAGGTTGATGTAATAGTCTTTGTTTATATACATGTATTTTTAGATCTTATCCCATGTTTAACCCATTATCCCGTTGATATAGCTCATGTGATATCATTTTTGTATCACACAGTTGTGACGTCACAATGGGTTTTGCGTTAGAGTGATGAAGTAAAATGAAGTGGAGTCCGATATAAATACAGTGTTAAACATTGTTTGTGGTGTAAAACAGTGATGCTGATAGATATTGATGAGAACTATGCAAATGCATCAACATTCTTTTACCTTGACCTTTCCTTTGACCTTGACCTTTCTTTTCTTAACCTCTTTGACCTCACTTTGACCTCACTTCTTTGACCTCACTTTTCCTTAATCAGTATCAAACTTCATATGCTTATACATGCTGATGTAAGCAATTCAATTGCATCAACACTTTTTGACCTTGACCTTTTATTTGACTTTGACCTCACCTTTATCAAATTGTGTTTAAGTCAATTTTAATTTATGACATCATTTCTAGATATTTTTATCAAACTTCGTATGTTGATACATATTGGTGAGTTTAAAAATATGCAAATGCATCAACAATTTTTTACCATGACCTTTCCTTTGACCTCACTTTTCCTTAATCAGTATCAAACTTCATATGCTTATACATGCTGATGTAAGCAATTCAATTGCATCAACACTTTTGACCTTGACCTTTTATTTAACTTTGACCTCACTTTTATCAAGTTGCGTTTAAGTAAATTTTAATTATAGACATCATTTCTAGATATTTTCATCAAACTTCGTATGTTGATACATATTGATGAGATGAGAGATATTGCACTTGCATCAACATTTTTGACGATGACCTTTCCTTTGACCTTTGACCTCACTTTTCCTTAATCAGTATCAAACTTCATATGCTCATACATGCTGATGTAAGCAATTCAACTCCATTAACAAATTTTACTTTGATCTTTCATTTGACCATGACCTCACTTTTATCCATTTGTGTTTAAGTCAGTTTTGATTAAAGTCATCATTTTAACTTTTGCTTTGACATTGACCTCACTTTTCCTGAATTTGTGTCAAACTTCATAAGCTGATAGATATTGAGGTAAGCATTTCAAGTGTATCATCATTTTTTACCTTTACCTTTCCTTTGACCTAGACCTCACTTTTATCTATCTGTGTTAAAGTCGGTTTTAAAGAAACCATTTTTAATATTTTTTTAACTTCATTTGCTGATACTTACTGATGAGAGCTGAATCAACAGTTTGTGACCTTGGCTTTTCCTTTGACCTTGATTCCACTTTAATGAAATTAGTGTCAAACTTCATATGCTGATACATACTAATGTAAGCAATTCAACTGCATCACTATTCAAGATATTCTGATCAAATTTCATACACATACAAATTTTCATGTTGCTTTACTAATATACCCTCGTCGGGGCATTCATGTCCCATGGATATATTTCTAGTTGCTTTTTTTGTTGCTCAGGTGAGCGATGTGGCCCCCTGGACCTCTTTTTTGATTTGGTCCTTCGAATTAGACGGTGAAAACCAATATTCCATATTGCAGTAGGTGCTGGCATGAAACAGATCCCTCAAACCTCAAAGGCCGTAATTGCCGTGTATAAGACAAAATCTGCAGCTATCCACCAGCAAATGGTGGCGTCTCATTTTGAGTGAAAAATTTTCGAGAGGGACGTTAAACAATATACATTGTACAATCAATCTTTAACACCCCTCTTGGAATTTATATCACATGAGATATTGCCATTACAGGTAAAGTTCCTGCAACGAAGGGATGCTCCGCATAGCGGTGATCTTGTTTAATTAAGTCGCCCCGAAAGAAGTCCGGCGACATATATCGTGATTGTATGCATGTTTTTGTTGTCCAGGCTGTTTCTCGGAGATGGCTGGGACAATATTCCTGAAACTTACCTTAAGGTGATTCGAACCTGTCGTGAAAGTAATTGGAATTTTAAAAGATGATTACCTTTGGATAAAGGACAAGTTTGTGGTTTAAGAATCATTAAAAATTATATACGTTAATGCGCTTGTTTCCATGGCAACGACCTCTGAATATGCCCTTGTTTAAAAATGTAAAATCAGTGAAAAAATCCCACTGCCAGTAAGAAAAAGTATCAAAAAACTAACAAATTAAAATCAGAATTTATTTATTTTCATGTATAAAATAGGGTAACAGATCAGCATTATCTTGTTAATATTTACTCATAAATATTGCATTCCAAACACATTCTATGACAGCCTGAATTTCCTCTGTCTTCTTAAAAATGGTTAACCTTGAGAACAAAAATGGTTAAAAAATCACTCTAATAGTAATTGGATATTTATTTTCTAAACTTTATATTAAATAAGAGATATATAGCTAAGTAATGGAGGGCAGAAATTGGTATGGTCATGAGTCAAATAAAAAGATATGCTAATCCAAATTTCCTCTGGTCTATTTTAATAATTACCTCGAATTACATATATTGGCAATTAAGGCTATTAAAATCAATCAAAAGTAATCAATTTTCAATTTATTTAATCAAATATGTTAAAAACAAACTTTATATAATACTTTTGAAGGAAAATTAATGTAAATTATTCAAAGATTTTAAAATTTACATTCTGAATTTCCTCTGTTTTTTTTTAACCTTAAACTTTTGAATTGATACTTGGTGCGTTTAACAAATAACCCAATATCGTGATATTAAAATTTTCATAATTTTTTAAAAGATGTAATATGCATACCTAATTAAGAAAATAACACTGACATATTTACACAGTTCAGGTGAAAAAAAGTGCACATTAAACATCTGAATTTCCTCTGACTTTTTTTAAAATAACAAATCGATAATGTACAAGGTTTGCCTATATCAATAAAACCCATAGACTGATTTTTCCCTTTCATTTAAAATATACTGGAAAATGGAACATAATGAGATTCATGTAATCCAATTTCTGTAAATTAAGAATCTGATCGACAATTTTACAATCCAAATTTCCTCTGTCTGAACAAACACAGGAATTTTTAACATTAAAAAAATCTAGAAAAAAGCGTGACAAAAATTACAATTCACTTGTATCAGTTCTAAATTTTTGCAAACTTAAACTTAGTTAAAACATATAAAGGCACACTGAATAGGGGAAAAACAGATTTAATATGACAGAAAAGTTTCTCAAAAAAGTATATCATGAACATGCATGCTGCAGGTCTGTTTATACAGAAGTGCTAAAACTCTTAAGGGAGGTTCTGACACAAATGTTTCTTCACTTTTTTCCTCAACTTCAATCTTTTGACCATTTGTGGCTTTCATTTGGTAAAATTCTGATGAACATGTAGGTCTTTAATAGCAGCTCAAGTATAAACATTTCAGTCTTGTTGACATGTGGCCGAATAAAATACGGATGTGATTCTCAGCCTGAAAAAAGAAACTTCACTTCAGTTACAGCCTTAATGACAAGTGGACACTGAATATACATGTACACTGTAATAATGTAACATCTATTATAAAGTTGCCTATTACTGATTGATTATTGGTATTTTAATCATAATAGTTCAACTGAAATAAAAATAGCTGGAAACCTAAAAAATAATATTTACATACCACATGTAATTAGCCTATAAAATGCATAGAATTTGGGGCATATAATACACCTTTACATGGACGGTGAGGTCAAAAGATAAAAAGTTTTTTTTAATTTTTATATATTGATGTCACAAACCTTGAATGCCATGTAACTTCATAAGGGAAAATCAAAATTCATCCTCACATAGAAGAGTTTAATACATGTATAATGTAGTAGATTTGGCATGGCTCTTCCATTAATTTTAACTTATCTCAAAGATAATTTGCAGATGATGCAGGGAGATAAAAATGTAAATATATGTATTTCATTGTTTGAAATAACCGTGCGCCCGACTGCCACAGATGCACAAGTTTTGTCTAGGACGAACAGATTTGCATATATTGACATCTCGCTTGACGTTTAAAAATTTTCCATAAATTGAAATTCAGATACTTGATAAAACTCTCAAATCAACTAATATTATTGGTTGCAAAGTGTAACAAGCAAACAGGTAGAATTCATCAGCCTATAGGTCTGGGATTGAATATGTAGTGAGCTGGCCCCATTCACATTATTGCTAAAACAAACTTATATATGACAAATTATTTTTTTTTCGGGATAGTACATTTTTAGCAGAGTTCTGGCTAGTACATTTTTGGCAGGATGGACAACATTCACTCGCAATCAGCCCTGCATGTCTAGCTAATTTTACAGTGAGTTTCATGCACTGTGTATATCATATATGCATTGAATTTTATTTTCTGATGCGCATAACTCAATTTGTTTGGATAACACAATTACAGTTAAGAGACAACATCCTTTCAAAAATAATAATTAAATGCATAATTACAGTGCTAACAAAGCTGGTATCAGTTTCAGTACACGTGTATACTGTATATAGGTTCATGTTCATCCGCTTTATTTTCACCCTTTCACATTTGCAAACAGTTTTGCTCCATTCTAAATTTGCATAGTAACATTTTGTTTAAGAAAATATACTGTATTCTTTGAATTCACCCAACCGAGGTCAGGGACAAAGGGGCGACAATAAAACAGGGCAAAAATTTCCCGGTATACAGTAATATGTACATTTTATCAGTCTGACATGTACTATAATTACTTAACATGCTTTAGCAAGTTTACTTTTTAAAATCTGAAAACTTTAACAATATAGAATTATATTTTTTCATACCCAGCCAGATGGTTTCAGCATCACAGTTGTCTTTTACTGCATCTGGATCAAAAGGTTATACTGCCAAGTGTTGACTCAGGTTGTACATTTTGACTGCCTATTGATGGAAACTCCAGTCTGTTCCTTTGGCGGTTATTAAAAACCTATTGAGATAACAAATCACACATCTGAGAGCATTCAACTTACATGTGAATTTTATAGACATTTCTTATATTTTATAGACCTTCCTTATAATTTACTTCCGAACAAAAACTAATAAATGAATGTGTGCTGTAAACAAGAATCAGGGAAAGGGGCCTCAATAATGTTTCAGAAAAAAAGAATAATATGAGAATTTGGTCAACAGTCTTTTTCTTTTTTTACAAAAAGCCCCTTTATCATGTTATTTTACACTGCACATCACCTAACATTACATCAAGATTGTAGGTACAATCTCATATTTCAAAAATCATAAACATGGGACCTTTTCTTCAGTCAATGACAAATGTGCATGATTTTATGCTATTTTCTCATCTATGTGAATAAATTCAATATTGTTTGAAAAGACAAGTACAAAATATCGTTATCACGAGAATAAGAATTCACTGCATCAATGGTGTCATTGACTCATTCCATGCACTGCCCATAGCAGCCATGTGATTTTTCCCCCTTCATTTTCGATACGAGACAAAAGCGTACATTGATCAGATTATACTTCTGCATTTACTCGATGAGCTAACCTTTCATAATGATGTAAATAAATTGTGTCTACTAAGAAGACATTACGTACTAAACTATTAACAAAGTGTCATTAGCATTGATTAGTGAACAAGTAAAGGCTCAGTCGGAACGTTTTGTACTTACTTGAAAATCATACACCTTGATCTTGTCGTGCAGGCTGTACCTAGAAATGAAATCGCCTGGACAGTTACCATACAGCATAGATCAGTACACTTCTTCCATACAAAAACAACTGAATAAAGTGATTTTTCTTTGAAAATAAAAGAGACAGTCTCTCTGTAAACATGGTGGCGGAAAACGGCCAGGGAATTGTTGTAAATTCATAAAGTCGGAACAAGACTCGAAAAGCCAATGTTGAATAATTTTATCAGAATTCTATTGAAAATTACTTTATTTGGCTATCAAATTGTTGCTTGTGATCCATTATTTTACTTTGATAACAAAATGAGACGAAATTATTAGTATCACGACATCAACAGTGATCAACCTATTTTCAGCAGTTCGAGTTGCGCGGTAGATTTGATTTCGTCACGTTCGAATCACCTTAAAGGACGACTACTAGTTGTGTTGTGTGGTCATTCAGTTTCAATAGAGTACCTATGCCATGGCAACCTGCAAAAAGCGACAAATTTTGTCCGAGAGTGTTCTCTCTGGTCTCTTGAACATTCGTCATGAAACTTTTTTTTTATTTTAGTGATTAGTAATTGTAATTGTTTAAAATTTAAATTTTTCAAATAATCGATTTTTGCCATGGAAACCAGGGTAAAGTAAAAATAGTTTAACTTTGATTTTTTAAATCAAAGTAGTACACTCAAAGGAAATGTGTTAAGGATCCCATCTAAGATTTAAAGAAGGATATTACTGCAAGTAAAGGCGTAACATAATTTTGTTGATGATGGAATATCATATATAGTCGAGTACTCTTCAACAACCATTAAACTTTTCTTATTTGCCATTGAAATGTGTGAATTTAATTTATAGATAAATGTACTTCCAGATAACAAGCAGTGCAAAAAGGAGAATAACTTTATGTACAAAATGATAAATAATGATTTGCTCAACGTTTCATGAGTTACTAGCCATCTGTCACTCATGCTCAGAATTGTGGTAATTGCCATTGTTATATTTTATTATTTTTATGTTACATGTATCATTGTTTTTCAGTTTAAGGGGGCTCATTACACCACTTTTTGATGACGTACTACACAAAAAAATAAACCTCCATTGTTTCGACCGTTTTTCTCTGGGGACGAATTGTACAGGTACCTCTATAATATGACCCTGACCTTTAAAACGCTTTAAAAATAGATGAAACATGTACATGCGGTGTTATAGGTAAGACTTCAAGTACCAAATCGACATGTTCTTTAATTGTTTGTATATTTTGAACAAATCTCTACCCATATATTTAGAATAATTTATGTTTTTATTTTCTAAAAAATAAAATTTTTCCTGAGGTCCATAATTTTTTTAAAATTGAATTTCGAATTATTATACATAGACATAATGTAAAAAGTGATAAATTTTAATTAATTGATTATCATTTTGCGTAATTATTCATAATCATGTTTTGGCCGGTTTTCTCCATTTGCCTCTTAGCAGTTTTACGCCGGTGCAATACGGCGTATGCCGATCAGTGACAAAGGAAGTTGGCCCCTTAGGATCAGAACTTAGGATCATTTTAGGATCATTTTCGAATATATATCAAATTATAAATGTGGGTTTCTCATGTTATCAAATCTCATAAAGCCTGGGCTGAGGAGCTTCTTGTTGTAATATGATCATGTACCAATTTTAATTTTCTTCCTCTTGATGTTTAAAAATAATACATATACAATATTACTAGTAGGATATGGAGTTTTGGAATAACATTTACCCCCCCCCCCCCGACGATTTATAATTGAGTAAAAACGGTACTTATAGAAATACTTGTGACTGATTTTTAAAGCCGCTTAATCCGAAACAGGCACATATTATCTCACACAATAAAAGTACGTCATCACATAGATAATATATAAAAATAAATTATTAGATTGATTTAATAGTTTATTACAACAATCCTTACAAGGAAAACAAAGATCAAAAACCTTATTGACAAACAGAAGTTCCTGACGGGAATTTAAGATCTGTTGTGAAGTCACCTTGGAAAAAAATAAATTGATCGGTTATATCCAATTATAAAGATAATTCAAACCCGAGTATTTTTTTTCCATTAGTAGAAGCCTAAGTCATAACATATATCTTTTAAAATTTAAGAAATTAATTGAATATAATCCAAAGTAATTTTTATATTAATATGCATATCTAAAGAATTAAGGAAAATCAGATATGTTTAAAGGTTATTAGGAAGTTTAGTAACGCAGGCTAAAATATTGTCCGGGTATTAAAAGTACTTATGTACTTTGTTGTGAAAAAAAATTCTCGGGTTTGTTCTTCATGAGATGTAAGCGATAAAATTAAATTTTCGAAGGTGATTTCACGCGATATCAACATAGGATTATTTTTTGTGTTAACGAACAAAAATTATTTTATTAACTTTTGAATTTTGATATCTTTTAAAAGAAAAAGACTTTGGGGATATAATTTGACAAAAGATGAAACAATTTATGGATATACAAATATATTTTTTCGCGATTAGAATCGGACTTAGCGGCTTTAACAAATATTTGCAAACTAAGTAAGTTCTTGCCCATAAAATA
The DNA here is from genome assembly GCA_003671525.1 of Saccostrea glomerata. Classification (NCBI taxonomy): domain Eukaryota; kingdom Metazoa; phylum Mollusca; class Bivalvia; order Ostreida; family Ostreidae; genus Saccostrea; species Saccostrea glomerata. Next base: position 177,449 of record PRKT01000712.1, read on the forward strand.
ATTAAATTGTTAGATCTCGGTGGGTTTTTTTTTTTTATTATTTTTGAATTTGTTGAACCTGTTGCTGAACTACTTATGACGACATTGTGAATCTCGTCAATTGTTATGATTTAACAATGAACTTGTGGTCATATGGGAAACCTGTTTGTATACAGTGTTAAAAATGTAACAGTGACATAATGTTGTGGAAGAGGAAATTTTTGAGAAGCAATGTAAAAAGAATACAGTGTATAAATTCCACCATTTCTGGGACTGAAAATAATGGACCCGAAGTGAAATTGATAATCCTATAAATGAATGTATTCTTTCTCTATTTCATACTCCGTGTGTGTAGTACGCATAGTTTTCTTTTAGAACCATTCCCAGGTCTTGGACTTTCAGTAAGGCGTGGCATTCTCAGCAGTGCGTAACAAGCGTCTGTCAAATGGCGAATAGATTCTCATTGGATAAGAAATTAATAACATCAGGAACTTTTAATTGTTGTTGACGTCGATAAGATGACTTAAGCTCCACCTCTTTGCCGGCCGAGACAATGTTATTGGTTATTCGATACACTAATTGGCATTTGCCCGAATTTCTATCCCATGTATATTTCAACAGTGAAGGAAAGTTGTGTAAATTTCAGAAGCTAATCATGTAAAGTCGAGCATGCCACGCCTTTCTGAAAGTCCAAACTTAACTGGGAAATGTCCTATTGTGTGTCTTATGCTAAATTTAACATGTTACTTTTAAATATATCATCATCATCATCAGTGGTGGATCTAAGAATGGACTAATAGATAATTAAGATGATTATAAAGATTGCAGTTTGCTTTACTTTAAATTTTGGTTACAACTGTTAAGAGATTTACATGATTTATAGCCAGTGTTTGCAGGCCTGGTGAAAATATGTCTTTTAGTCATACATCAATGACACCAACAAAGTTAAAATTGTCGGTTTTTAAACCAGATATCTTCTAGTTCATACCAATTATTATCAATCGCCCGAAGACACAGCCACGCGTTATGCCAATCCGAGAAAGCAATTATTCTTTTGATCTCCAAAACCAGTCCACAAGATGAACCCGCAAGTCTCATGATTTTTAGCTCTACTGGTCAGAGACCAGAAGAGCTTATGCGATAGTAAGGTGTCCGTCGTCCGTCCGTCTGCCTGTCTAGCTGTCTGTCTGTCCGTCTGTCTGTAAACAATTTTTCAAAACGCCCCAGCAGGCACGCAACGTTGTTTCAACGTTGAAAGGAGGTGGAATATAGGTTGCAACGTTGATCAACTATATTTCAACGTTGTTTCAACGTTGAGGTTTCAACGTTGAATCCTCAACCTTTTTTCAACGTTGAAACAACGTTGAAGCTGCAACATATTTTCAACGTTGAATGTTCGTCGATATTTCAACGTTGAAACAACGTTGAGGCTGCAACATATTTTCAACGTTGAATGTTCGTCGATATTTCAACTTTGAAACAACGTTGAAGCTGCAACATATTCTCAACGTTTGAAGTTTGTTGATATTTCAACGTTGGAACAACGTTGAAGCTGCAACATATTTTCAACGTTGAATGCTCGTCGATATTCAACGTTGAAACAACGTCGAAGATTCAACATGTTTTCAACGTTGAATATTTTCTGATTATGTAGAGTTAAAACAAGGTTTAAAAATGCAAAGTTGACTGCCTCTTGATTTCAACGTTGAAACAACGTGGAAGATGCAACATATTTTCAACTTTAGGAAAGTTAGGAAAAATTAAAGTTGAAACAACGGGTAACGAGTATTGAACACTTTAGTTTTTAAGTTCAAAATATAAAGGTGTCTTTAACTTCTAATCCATGCGATTTTTCGCAATATACACACAGCTGTTTGCATTGTTAGAAAATATTATACAATTGTATATAATAATTATACTTAATAAATGAAACGCATACATTATAAATTGATTCACTCAAAAGAGTTGTGCCAATAGCTAGTACCATTATAAAATTTTGAATACGAGTTTATATGAAGCATGGCATCTACATTTAACACTTCATAATAATTATGTTTCAAAAAAGGTTATTATTTTTTTAATAAATTGTGAATGCTATTTTTTTGGACATATTTATAAGATATGTTAAGTATAAGCTTTTAATAAATAATAACATATTGATCCAACATCTCACTGTAATTCCATGTTACTATAGAATTAATAAAAATAATTATTCCGAATTATTGTTCTTAAAATTAGATTCATATGGATCCGTGCCGTATACTCTTGCGCAGATTATACGTATACAGAGCGAATCTAAGAAGTCTTATTTTATTAGATTGTGCTTTTGTTGTGTGTATTAATTCTATAATCTTTCTTTTCACAAAATATAAAAAGAATTCAAATAAACTCATAAGAATTTTCACACTGACAATTAACCCCGGTCAAGTTGCATTACTTAAGATCCACTCCCCATAAACCTTCGAGATATCAGATAAGGAGTGCCTCTCGCTTAGTTGGTCAGTTTCAGTGTCAGGATAACCTTGTTATGCAATTTTCTTGCTGGGCAGAGTATACCTGTTTGCAGCTTATCTAGGTCAAAATTTGAATTCAACTGATGGACAAGAAGTGCGCGTCTCCTTGCTGTTCATATTTAATGTGTTTTCAAGTTATAAACACAAGGATTAAGGCTGGAATATCAACTTCTGCTCAGTAAGTATTATTTCCTTTTCATGAATTTAAGAAATTAGGTTTTTTTAGTATCTGTTCATCATTTAATTCTTGTTTTATAAGTACATGTATATATATTTGAAATCTGCGTGAAATGCACAACCTTGGTTCTTGTATTATGTGTTTTGTTGATATTCATTTGGTTATGAAATATAAGCTAGTATACTAATATATTATACAATTTAACTAATTGTAGTTCGTTGTAAGGTTAAATCAACCAGTGGTGCAGGGAATTGATTGCATCAGATTCTTCGCCCGTGAAAATTATACAAAGGAATGCAACATTTTGTAAGTACACTATGTATATGTATGTCTATAACATTTTTCTTTAGCAATAATTATTTATAAGCATACTCATACTAATTTTAACATGAAGTCAACTATAATTCTTTTAATCATGTTAATTAAATCCAAGTACCGGAATATATCCCTTTGTCTGATTTTTTAAATCATTCATGTATATTTATTTTTATCGTGTGAAATAACGTGTTACGTACATTTTATCGAACAAATGGCTTTAACATCTTTATTTCTTTTATCAATAGGCTTTTGCTTTAGAGGGTGGATTCTCCTGTTCATTTCTTTCATTCATGGGACTTAACTATATGCGTGATTAAAATCAATGGATCCGCCACTTTGTGGAACTTAGTAGTGTAAAGCAGACGCGTACTTTGAAGGACCTGGATGTGATTACTGTGACCCACTTTTCACTAGGATTATAAATTTTGTCAAGCAGTGATTTTTGAGATTCAGTGATTGAATCCAAATTTGTGTTTGTATTAAAAATACATGTAAAATAAATTCTCTCACAATCATAATACTGGATTACAACTTATCTAAATATTACGCAACTTGAATAAAAAATTTTATTAGAATTTGAAATATATTTGTTTATAAAGCAAAATGTTATATGTATTCAACGTGATTTCAACCAAATATCAACGTTTGTACAACTGAAAAAATTTCAACCTAATCTCAACCTAATTTCAACCAATGTTCACTTTTGTTCAATGTTGATATTTGACGTTGAAACAACGTTGAAGATTCAACGTTGCCTCAACTTTCATTTGCAACCAAAAATCAACCATAAATCAACCAAAAATTCAACCCATTTTCAACGTTTATTCAACGTTGAAAATTGACGTTGAAACAACGTTATATCTCAACGTTGACTCAACTTTCATATGCAACCAAAATTCAACGTTGATTCAACGTTGAAGTGCAACGTTGATTCAACGTTGAATCAACGTTGAAATGCCTGCTGGGGCTACTCCTCCTACAGTTTTTGTATGATTCTAATATAACTTGGCACTACAGTAGACTACACTAAAATAGTGCATCGGTTTCTGATTTCGATAAACGGTGTTGCCATGGTTACTAAAATAGATTTTTCTGTGAAATTCCTTTAAAATGCTACTCCTCCTACAGTTAAAATTTGATTTCATATATCTTGGCACACAAGTTGACTACACAAAGATACATAAAATAGTGCATCGGATTTTGATTTCGATGAACGGCGTTGCCATGGTTACTAAAATAGAATTTTCTTTGAAATTCCTTTAAAACGCTACTTCTTTTACAGTTTTGATCTGATTTCAATATTACTTGGCAGACAAGTAGATTGCACTAAGATACATAATATAGTGCATCGGTGTTTTATTTTGATGAATGGTGTTGCCATGGTTACTAAAATAGTATTTTCTGTGAAATTCCTTTAAAACGCTACTCCTTCTACAGTTTTGGTCTGATTTCAGTATTACTTGGCACACAAGTAGACTACACTAAGATACATAAAATAGTGCATCAGTGTTTGATTTTGATGAATGATGTTGCCATGGTTACTCAAAATAGAATTTTCTGTGAAATTCCTTTAAAATGCTCTTCTTCCTACAGTTTGATCTGATTTCAATATAACTTGTCACACAAGTAGACTACACTAAGATACATAAAATAGTGCATCGGTTTTTGATTTCGATGAACGTTGTTGCCATGGTTACTAAAAATAGAAATGTCTGTGAAATTCCTTTAAAACGCTACTCCTTCTACAGTTTTGGTTTGATGGTAATGGCATCTTTTCTCATCCTTTGTTATAAGTACAAACCAATAGAGTTACAGTCTCGACAGACTTCTTGTTCTAACACTTATGGTTGTTGGTATATTTGTTGAAAGTCTTGGTGAAATATATACTCTTGGGCTTGGTTAAGCATAAATGATTGATCGAATCAATCCATCAACCTTCCTGATACGAAATCTAGAATTGGGATCAATTTCCAAAACAATTGGAATATTTTACTCCAAATTTCCCGATGAAGGCACTATGACTTATCTCTTTCGGGACTATTGCAAGAAGGAATGGTGTTTTTTTTTTGCCTGTTATGGCTGGGAGGCAAATTTTCCTCCAAGTTGTTGACATTCAAGTTGTTGTCCTCCAAGTTGTTGTCATCCAAGTTTTTGACATCCAAGTTGTTGTCATCCAAGTTGTTGTCATCCAAGATTTTGATATCCAAGTTCTTGTAATCCAAGTTGTTGTCATCCAAGTTGTTGACATCCAGTATGTTGTCATGCAGGATGATAACATCCAAGTTGTTGACAGGTGAAAAGTCTCGAGATGTCTCATCAAAAGATTCAATATTTTCCAAAATATCAGAAACTGTGTCACAATGTACCCTAATGCTTACGTAATGCTCCCCCGTCCCTCGGGGAAATATCCCAGGCAGAACAGTTTTAGGTTTGAATCATATTTACGTCAATGGGTATTATTCTACAATGACTCAAACGTCTGATGAAACAATTAAGAACTGTAAATTGAGCTCTCGAGCCATTGCTTGCAAAGTTAGGTTATCTCCATACTCCCCATCGTTTGACATATTTCTAATATATTCTGAAAAGCTATGACAAACGTAAGATTTATAGAATTCTTCGTTTTTCTTTAAATGATCCACAGCCTTTTTTCTAATGATAGAAGTTGTCGTGTAAATGCCAGTCATGGATAACTGGTGAACAACTGCTTTGAACTGACAGTTACCATCACCAGGATGGTCAAACAAAACGTTGAAAGACTTATTTTTAATCAAATCAAGGGCTTTTAGTCTGTCTCTATGTGAAATAGGAATGAGATATTTCTTCTTATGTTTCTTTATTCTTGTATTCATTTGCCTTAATGTTTCTTGTTGCAACGTGCACTTGTGATATTCTCTACACCAATCCATTCTTTTTATTGGAGTTACATTTTGGTTCCCGAAACTTAACGAGAAATTCATGAGTTTTAATTCTTCTGACCAAGATTCTACCAGGTAAAATGTATCTGCGTCTTGGTATTCTGGATTTGAATGTGGGAAATAGGATGAGAACTTTCTCACCAACCTGATAAGTGGATGGTGTAGACTCCTTCAATCTGTATCGCTGCAATCTGTTTGCACATCTCGCTGTGGATTTTCTCACACGTTGTTTCACGTGTGGTAGGTCGTGGGTAGGTTTGTGTTTTTCAGCTTCTCGTCCAGTGTAAACTTCAAATGGAGTCTTGTAGCTCAGGACTTCCTTTGCAGATGAATTCATTGAATAAACGACTTTTGGCAGATCCGATGTCCAGTTCAACCCCTTTTTGGAGACGCGCATAAAATTAAGCTTCTTTTTCAGTGTTCTGTGAGATCTTTCACATTTACCCTGGGAGTCTGGGTGGTACGACCGACTTGTTACTTTCTTCACTTCGTTTCTTGATAACATTAACTCAAAACACCCTTTAAACTCTGTAACTCGGTAATTTAGTACCCGTGCTCCACTTTCTTGAAGATCACTAAATTTTTTCTTCACAATAGCTGACAAATCATCTTTTAATAGGACTCCCTTGTTTCTTTGGTATAGAGCGCCTTTTTTCACAAATAAGTCGGATTTAGCACGATAGAATTGAAGTACTGCCCTTTTCTGTTCGTTAGATCGCTGTTTAACTGGCACATTAAAGGATCTGTTTATCAATGAGAGTAATGTATCATACCTTCTTTTTGTAAATGGAGGAATATACCGAGTCTTTTTTGCTTGTCTCTTGGCCATATCATGTGTTTGAAGACTTCTGTCAAATTAAACAAAACAGGAGGCCCATGGGCCACATCGCTCACCTGAGTACTGTGGCTAGGAAAAAGTAGAAATTGTTTTATTTTTGACCCCCAGAGATCATGATTTAAACAAACTTGAATCTACACAACCTGAGGATACTTCCATATGAATATGATGAGTTATGCCTTTGCAATTCTTGAAAAGAAGATTTTTAAAGAATTTTCCAATATATTTCCATGTTAAACTTTGGTCGGTCATTTTGGCCCCGCCCTACCCCCATGGGTCATGATTTGAACAAATTTGAATCTACACAACCTGAGGATGCTTCCATATAAATATGATGAATTATGGCTTCGTCATTCTTGAGAAGAAGATTTTTAAAGAATCTTCCAATATATTTCTATGTAAAACTTTGGTCTGACATTTTGGCCCTGTCCTACCCTCGGGGGTATGATGTGTACAAACTTGAATCTACACAACCTGAGGATGCTTCCATATGAATATGATGAATTATGGCTTTATCATTCTTGAGAAGAAGATTTTTGAAGAATTTTCCAGTATATTTCAATGTAAAACTTTAGTTGGCCATTTTGGCCCCGCCCTACCCCAGGGGCTCATGATTTGAACAAACTTGAATCTACACAACCTGAGGATGCTTCCATATAAATATGATGAATTATGGCTTCGTCATTCTTGAGAAGAAGATTTTTAAAGAATTTTCCAATATATTTCTATGTAAAACTTTGGACTGACATTTTGGCCCTGTCCTACCCTCGGGGGTCATGGTTTGTACAAACTTGAATCTACACTACCTGAGGATGCTTCCATATGAATATGATGAATTATGGCTTTATCATTCTTGAGAAGAAGATTTTTAAAAAATTTTCCTATATATTTCTATGTAAAACTTTGGTTGGCCATTTTGGCCCCGCCCTACCCCAGGGGGTCATGATTTGAACAAACTTGAATCTACACAACCTGAGGATGCTTCCATATAAATATGATGAATTATGGCTTTGTCATTCTTGAAAAGAAGATTTTTAAAGAATTTTCCAATATATTTCTATGTAAAACTTTGATAGGCAATTTTGGCCTGCCCTACCCCCGGGGGTCATGATTTGAACAAACTTGAATCTACACTACATGAAGATGCTTCCATATAAATGTGATGAATAATGACTTTGTCATTCTTAAGAAGAAGATTTTTAAAGAATTTTCCTATATATTTCTATGTTAAACTTTGATCGGCCATTTTGGCCCCGCCCTACCCCCGGGGGTCATGATTTGAACAAACTTGAATCAACACTACCTGAGGATATTTCCCCATAAGTTTCATCTTTCCTGACACAGTGGTTCTTGAGAAGAAGATTTTTAAAACATGCCACCAAATTTTCATTAATTCCCAATTTTCTCCCCTTGAATGAGGGTGTGGCCCTTCATTTGAACAAACTTGAATCCCCTTCACCCAAGGATGCTTTGTGGCAAGTTTGGTAAAAACTGGTCCAGCGGTTCTTCAGATGAAGTCGAATATGTGAAAAATTTACAGACAGACAGACAGACGGACACACAGACAGACGGACGCCGGACAAAATGTGATCAGAAAAGCTCACTTGAGCCTTCGGCTCAGGTGAGCTAAAAATCAAACACAGATAAATATTTAAAATTCAGATGCACACAAATATCAAAATCGCAAATATCACTAAAAGGAGGAAATCCATGACTTGAAAAAGGGGTTATACCGTATAAGTGGAAATATTAGCGAGACGCAAATTTAGCGATTTCTTCCTTAAATCTGGTATTTTATTTTAAGCGAGAGATAACTTTAGCGATTTTGAAATGCTAACTAAAGAAGCTATTACAAATAATACACAATTAATTTTTAGCGATATTCAATTTTAGCAATGTCAGCACCCTCGCTAATAATGCCAAAATTAAATACTCGCTAAAAATTCCACTTATACGGTATATTTACCATCACTTCAATTCATGTTAATAATTTGATATAAAACATGATTACAATATACAGTTAAAGTATATCATTGAGGGAGTTAGCGAGATTCCACTTCCTCAAGACCAGGACTATTTCTCGAGGCGCAGCGCGCCGAGGGAAATAGTCCTGGTCGAGGGGAACTGGAATCTGGCTAACTCCCTCAATGATATACTATTACTCTTTTATTGTCATACCTCTACTGTTATTACTCTATATAAAATTAATACCATAAAACTGCATATTTCCCCGAGAAGAGACTATTTCCCTCATCTGAGGAATAGTCCCTGAAAAATCAGAGCTACTCCCTCATGAATATTTATTAGTAAATTTGACCAATCAAAGTGTTCAGTGGGCGGAGCGTTCAAGGAATCTCGAGTCTGTGACGTTATATTATTTGCAATATAACTAAGACGTCACAGTTAACAAGACGTCACAGTTCCCGTATGAATTAGACCCGGATCCTTATATGCAATTTGTGAAAATTCATGATTTTATTTGGAAGACTGGCAGACATGGGAATGTTTCATATTATGATTAAAAGAAATAGCTGGGTGTTAGTAATATGTGCGTATCAGTTCATCAAAAGGATACACCTTTTTGCAGGGAATTATTTTTTTATAGTAGCAAAATATATCGATTGATAATAATATATAGTGAAAAATCAGTAGAGATATAATAATTTATTTTTTAAAAAGTCATTATTTATCTAGGTATTGATGCATACGATATATAGCAAAATTGTATTTGTTCATTTAAATGCCTTTTTATATTCTAAAAATGTATGGTTTCATAAATTCGGTATAATAAATAATTTTGAAATAACGTGAAAAAATATCTTTAAAAATTATATGATGTTTCAATTGATACCCCCCCCCCCCCCCCCCCCTTCTGGCCTCCAGTGCACATGCCATCCTATTATACTTTACTAATTAATCGATTCAACTCTCATCGACCAAGACTATTTCCTTAATGCCTTAGTCACATTCCCCTGCCGGTGGCCGTAGACCAGTGGTAATCGGTGGTAATCTGTGGTGTGAGCGATGCCCAAACTGGCCTAGTCTTCCCTAAAGTATCAGTCACAATATCCAGCGATAGGGAATACGATGGGCAACCAATGCGTTTTTCAATGAAAATGGTTTGGTTGCCTGGCTGATTTATTAAGGCTCACCGATACATTGTTCATCATTAAACGGTGTTCCATGTTAATCGACTGATATCATATATATATATATCGACCTTCGGAATCTGTCTCCTAGCAGTGCAGGAACAGCGTGCTAGACCGCTCGGCTATCTAGGCAAGTCTAAAAACTTGCTTTCGATGCCGATGGAATTCTCGCGGCGCTGCCCTACACTACACGGTCATTGAGAATAGAAGTGAGATACAGTTATTTGGACATTAGTTTTAACAGAGGATTGTTACCAATACATGTTGTAATGAAATTAATTATTATTTATAAAGCACATTTTACAACAACTCTTAAACTAACATAACTGCCCTAAGTGAAGAAATATTAATATAGAAAGCACAAAGAAATTCACTTTTACATGGATACCCACTTCCGCCCCAGCCCGGGGTTGAACTCTCGACCTTCGGAATCTGTCTCCTAGCAGTGCAGGAACAGCGCGCTAGACCGCTCGGCTATCTAGGCAAGTCAAAAAACTTGCTTTCGATGCCGATGGAATTCTCGCGGCGCTGCCCTACACTACACGGTCATTGAGAATAGAAGTGAGATACAGTTATTTGGACATTAGTTTTAACAGAGGATTGTTACCAATACATGTTGTAATGAAATTAATTATTATTTATAAAGCACATTTTACAACAACTCTTAAACTAACATAACTGCCCTAAGTGAAGAAATATTAATATAGAAAGCACAAAGAAATTCACTTTTACATGGATACCCACTTCCGCCCCAGCCCGGGGTTGAACTCTCGACCTTCGGAATCTGTCTCCTAGCAGTGCAGGAACAGCGCGCTAGACCGCTCGGCTATCTAGGCAAGTCAAAAAACTTGCTTTCGATGCCGATGGAATTCTCGCGGCGCTGCCCTACACTACACGGTCATTGAGAATAGAAGTGAGATACAGTTATTTGGACATTAGTTTTAACAGAGGATTGTTACCAATACATGTTGTAATGAAATTAATTATTATTTATAAAGCACATTTTACAACAACTCTTAAACTAACATAACTGCCCTAAGTGAAGAAATATTAATATAGAAAGCACAAAGAAATTCACTTTTACATGGATACCCACTTCCGCCCCAGCCCGGGGTTGAACTCTCGACCTTCGGAATCTGTCTCCTAGCAGTGCAGGAACAGCGCGCTAGACCGCTCGGCTATCTAGGCAAGTCAAAAAACTTGCTTTCGATGCCGATGGAATTCTCGCGGCGCTGCCCTACACTACACGGTCATTGAGAATAGAAGTGAGATACAGTTATTTGGACATTAGTTTTAACAGAGGATTGTTACCAATACATGTTGTAATGAAATTAATTATTATTTATAAAGCACATTTTACAACAACTCTTAAACTAACATAACTGCCCTAAGTGAAGAAATATTAATATAGAAAGCACAAAGAAATTCACTTTTACATGGATACCCACTTCCGCCCCAGCCCGGGGTTGAACTCTCGACCTTCGGAATCTGTCTCCTAGCAGTGCAGGAACAGCGCGCTAGACCGCTCGGCTATCTAGGCAAGTCAAAAAACTTGCTTTCGATGCCGATGGAATTCTCGCGGCGCTGCCCTACACTACACGGTCATTGAGAATAGAAGTGAGATACAGTTATTTGGACATTAGTTTTAACAGAGGATTGTTACCAATACATGTTGTAATGAAATTAATTATTATTTATAAAGCACATTTTACAACAACTCTTAAACTAACATAACTGCCCTAAGTGAAGAAATATTAATATAGAAAGCACAAAGAAATTCACTTTTACATGGATACCCACTTCCGCCCCAGCCCGGGGTTGAACTCTCGACCTTCGGAATCTGTCTCCTAGCAGTGCAGGAACAGCGCGCTAGACCGCTCGGCTATCTAGGCAAGTCAAAAAACTTGCTTTCGATGCCGATGGAATTCTCGCGGCGCTGCCCTACACTACACGGTCATTGAGAATAGAAGTGAGATACAGTTATTTGGACATTAGTTTTAACAGAGGATTGTTACCAATTGTTACCCCCCTTCCCCCCTGAAATCTTACTATCTCAATTTCAAAGATATACTTTAACCGTATAATAATCTGTATTTCACAATTTTTTCGATTTTAACATTAAAAATATTTATTTTATATAGTCATGTTTAGAAAAGAAGTTACCTGCAGGTTTTTATGCAATGTTTCAATCAAATCAGAAGCTAATGGGGTTTTTTTTAGGTCACCTGAGTAAACTCAGGTGACCTATTGCTATCTGTTTTTGTCCGTCGTCGTGCGTCGTTCGTCGTGCGTCGTGCGTTAACATTTGAAAATTTTTAGCTTCTTCTCTGAAACTAATGTCAACCAAATTTGGCATATAGCACCTATGGGTAAAGGGGAACAAAAATTGTGAATTTCATGGTCCCTGCCTCCCTGGGGCCTGGGGATGGGGAAAAAACCACTAAAATTAGTTCAATCTTTAAAAATCTTCTTCTTTACTCCTGGACATCAAGCAGTCATACTGTTGGTATGATTGTAATCAGCATTGAGTTTTCTACCAAAATTGTGAAATTCATGGCCCAAGGATCATGGTTTCCAGTGTTAGGGCGGGGCTAAACAGGTTATATAGTGAAAATGCATTATTTCTTTGAAATTCTTCTTTTCTGCTCCTGGGCATTAAATAAACTAACCAAGTGCAAAGATTAGTTGAAAATGACCGCCTTTTCCAAAATTGTGAATTTCATGGTCCCAGGGTCAGGGGTTCAGGTGCTAGGGCGGGGCTATATAGAGTATATAGTGAAGATACATGAATTCTTTGAAATTCTTCTTTTCTGTTTGTGGGCATTTAATAAACTGACCAAGTGCATAGTTATGTTGAATAAGACTGACTCTTCTCAAATTGTAAATTGAATGGTCCCAGGGTCAGGGGTTCTAGTGGTAGGGTGGGGCTAAACAGTTTATATAGTGAAAATGCATTATTTCTTTGAATTCTTCTTTTCTGTTTGTGGGCATTAAAGAAACTAACCAAGTGCATAGGTTAGTTGAAAATGACCGCCTTTTCCAAAATTGTGAATTTCATGGTCCCAGGGTCAGGGGTTCTGGTGCTAGGGCGGGGCTATATAGATTATATAGTGAAAATGCATGAATTCTTTGAAATTCTTCTTTTCTGTTTGTGGGCATTAAATAAACTGACCAAGTGCATAGTTTTGTTGAATAAGACTGCCTCTTTTCAAATTGTGAATTTGATGGTCCCAGGGTCAGTGGTTCTAGTGGTAGGTGGGACTATATAGATTATATAGTGAAAATGCAAAAATTCTTTGAAATTCTTCTTCTCTGTTCATGGGCATTGAATAAACTAACCAAGTGCATAGCTTTATTGAATTAGGCTGCCTCTTCCAAAATTGTGAATTTCTTGGCCCCAGGATCAGGGGTTCCAGTGCTAGGGCGGGGCTATATAGATTATATACATGTATTAATAAATGAATTATTTCTTTGAAAATCTTCTTCTTTGCTTCTGAGTATTAGATAAATTAACCAAGTACAAAGTTATGTTGAATAAGGCTACGTCTTCCAAAATTGTGAATTTCATGGCCCCTGGGTCAGGGGTTTTAGTGCTAGGGCGGGACTATATCGATTATATAGTAATAAATTTTATTATTTCTTTGAAATTCTTCTTCTTTGCTTCTGAGTATTAGATAAACTAACCAAGTACATAGTTATGTTGAATAACGATGCCTCTTCCAAAATTGTGAATTTCATGGCCCCTGGGTAGGGGGTTCTGGTATTAGGGCGGGGCTTTATTGATTATATAGTGAAAATGCATGAATTCTTTAAAACTCTTCTTTTCTGCACCTGAGTATTTAACCAATGAACTATGTACATAGTTATGAGGAGGAAGGATGCCTCTTTGAGATTTTTGAATTTCAGGGCTTCTTGTGTTAGGGCGTGGCTCTAATGTTTATACATGTATAATGAAAATGCACGAATTCCTTGAAAATATTTTCCTTTGTTGTTAGTATATATTTATGACAAAAAAAACTGCTTCTTACAAAAATGGTTAATTTCCTGGCCCCTGGGACAGAGGTACTTGGGGGGGGGGGGTAACATAGTCTGAAATAATTTAATGCTTTGAAATCTGCAATTTGGTATTAATCAACAGCATGATGAAATAAAATTTCTAAAAAATTCCAAATTTTTAAAGATGTGGTCCCAGGGTCAGTGGTTCCTTTGGGATAGGGACCTCAACTGTGGACCCGCCCTAACACAAGAAGCCCTGACTGGGGGCCCTGAAATTCACTAAAAGTGGAAATGCATTTTCTCTTTGTTACTCTGATCTACCTCTGGGTATTAAGTAACCACAATAAGCATGCTGAGTGTATAATTATGATAAGCAATGGTGCCTCTTTCAAAATTGTGAATTTCATGGCCTCTAGTTTAAAACATGAATCAAATTCAATTGTTGGAAAATTGTTGCATGATACTCAGGTGTCCTATAAGGCCCATGGGCCTCTTGTTATGATTGACAAGCGGTAAATTATTGATCTTGAATCAGGTAGATTTTAGGGGCGTTAACATAAAATTGGGTGTTTAAGCTAACTGTAGGGCGGCCGTGTAATATGCTTTCTGTGTTCCTCTAAATACACTGTACAACGGTGGTGCATACATGTGCATTTTTTGTTAATTTGTTCGATGTCAAATTTGGACGGAGAGTGGAAAGGTAGTTCGACTGTATTTCAACGTCCATAAATTAAGAAATTTTTATATCTGCAAAATGCCATTACCGATTTTTTGATTAAATATCTGTATAGATTGCATAATGATCAATTAATTTAAAACAAAGCTCTGTAACAAAATTGTAACATCTCTAATACCAATCTCCCATGCAGAGTTGTCGTTTGTTCGTCTCTCTGAATGTATGAGCCGATGGTAGAGAGTGCTCTAATACAATTAAAATAGCACTATGAAAAATGCGGTAACTCGTGTCATTTTAAATGATATACTTTGGTTGAAATCTTTTTTAACTTTCAAGATGAAAGAATTTTACAACAGCAAGAAATTATTTAACCCCCTCCCCTTGGCCAAAGTTTAAAAATAAAGGATATCCGCTATTTGACATTAAAAAAACCGTCTAAATTTCAGTTTGTCGACCAATGTAACATCACCGACTTTCTCATCAAAAGTTAAAAAAAATGCCGATCAAACTAAGCTGTAGTTTAATGGAAATGTTCAATTTTAGGAGAAATAATATACATGTATGAGACGAAGGATGTGTTTATGTATCGGGATAGGGTGGGGTGGGGGTTATTATTCAAAATGTTATCTTCGAAATATTTTTTAGAGTGTTGGGTACATGGATCATAGGTCAGAGAAATCTATCTGTGGAAAATCATTGAATTCTGAGAGCCTGAGTGAATCACATTTTGCATGATTTTTATGTGGACTAATACTTAAATACCGATATTTCTTTAGGGTCCTGGGGGAGATTACGGATTTTTTATTCTATATTTTTGGAGGCCCTCCCCTTTACTTTGAAAATTTTGTCACAGACTTGCCTTATATGCAACTACTAGCAGATTAAAAGGGACCCCGGGCCCCCCTTTTGTGTAAAAAAAACATGATATTTGATAAATCAATGTTTTGTTGTTTTCTTTTTTGGTGAGACTGTGGGCCCTTACCCTGATCTCAAACTGGCCACCCCCCCCCCCCCTTT
>PRKT01000712.1:203656-213817 GCA_003671525.1 Saccostrea glomerata
TTCACAAAATATGTGTCATTATATGAAGTTGTTACATCCGAAGAGAAATTTGAAAAATTCGCTTCTGGTGCTAAGTTATGGACAATTTTCTGATTTTAAAATGCAATTTTGTCGCCCCTTTTTCACGAAAATGGCAGAAGTTATGACCTGGAGACTTATTAAAGACGATAGTTTGTCACTTTGTAGTTTGCGGAATCACCTTCTCGTGCGTCGTCAGTACTTCCGGTTGTTACGAGAAGCAAATTTAAAAAAATCGCATTTTCTAACTTTTTTGTTTTTCAGTATTTTTCATTTATTTTTGGTATGTTAATAGAAGACCTTCTTATAATGCTTACTATATAATCTGTTTGAATGTTGATAAATCTTAACTCTAGATATTAGCATTCAAAAATCTGAAGCGAGTCCAAAATGGCGGCTGTCTCTGTCAACGCCGACATTTCGCAATAGGGGGTTTACGGAGGCAGACGAGCGTTTGCTTGAACGAAAGTAACATAAGGGTAAATGAAATGGAAAGGTATACTTGGATTGTCACGTCGTAGTTTCGTTGCAGTTCTGTGTCAAACTAACGTCTTCTATAATTGGTAAAAGACTAAATGTGCAAAGGAAATTCTACACCTAATATCTTTTGTGCACCATGGAAAAACAGATCTTTAATGATGCTTATAAGTAATGCTTTCTCAAAAAAGAATATCAATTAATATTTTAAGTATAAATCGTAACCACTGTTTTGCCTATGCACACTTGTGTCATATTAAACTAATAAATAAGACAACAATAATAAAAAGATTTTATTTTAAAAGATCGCTTCATAGAGTTTATTTTAGCATTCTTGTCTCAGAGAGATTCCATGACCGTTGTAGGACGAGCCATGTTTTTCGGCGAAACATTTCAACCTTTGTCAAACTAATCGGGATAGTTCACTTTGGGGATACAAAGGAAATTGAAAAAAAGTTAAAAATTCATAACTGTTTCACCACTTTAGTGTTAAATGCATATAAACAACATGGAATTTGTAAAATATGTTAAAAATACTTTATCTAAACCGTGAATAGACCATAAGAACGTTCTTTTTTAACGTCATTGAAGCTATCACACCTGTTTAATAGAACATTCCAAAGAAAAAGGCGCAAAGATTAATCGTGGCGTTTGTCGCTGAATTTTGAATAGTGACCTGCCTTTCATAATTTTAAGTTAGAAAGCACTGCTTTGTACATATAGAGTAGAGGTCGTGATAGCGTAGTATTTAGTGCGTTGGGGTTTCATGCTGGCGACTTCAATCCACCTTGTGTGCAAATCTTTTTCAGTTTTTCTGCTCGATTTAACGTTTTCCTTCCGGAATCGGACGGAAGACCTCTCGTTGCTCGCAACGAGTTTCATGTCTAGTTATTCTTTTTTTTTTCTGCTTCCTAGACCGCAACTTTGAGGCCTCATATCTCACTCATTTCTCAACGGATTTCGCTCAAATTTTCAGAGGTTATAGACGTTTATGAAATCTATCAGAATGCTGACTAAAATTTCAAAAAGTCACTTCTGGATTGAGTTATTTCCCTTTAAACGAAAATTTATAGGCTTTCGTTTCCAGACAAAGGCTCAGAGACGGATAAAGCTGGAGCAGAAATTCTACTGATTTTAGATAACAGAAGGATTGAAGTTGTGCACATTGGTTTTTGTTTTTCGATTTCTCTTTTCAAAATGGCACTATATAGGGGTAAAAAATAAGAACGCTTAAAAGAACCGTCTTTTTAAATAAAAATATTTTGTTAAAATAAATAGAACATAATTTGTGCAGAATTAAAAGATCTTTCAAATGATATGTCGGAAAAAGGGCTGACCCCTTAATTAAGGGATCTAGAGGGACCAAAAGTATTTTCCAGATATCTAAAAAAAAGTATTGAGAATTTGTTATACATCAAAGAAGCAAAGTTGTTGAAAATGTCAAGCTTAATCTAATAGAGTCGTCAAAATACGTCCAGCGTCGTCACTTCCTGCCAAACCAGAAGTAGTCGGAAAACGCGTATTCTTGCTGTTTCTGACAAGTTTTTGGGCAACATATGTCTCTGGGAGCTTAAAAATTAATTTTTCGTGCGTCGTCGTCACTTCCGGTCAAACCGAAGTAGCAAAAAATGACTTATTTTTGCATTAATTAACATAGCTTTAGAGGATTCAAAGCATTATTGGGCATTATTTCTCATTTTTGTTCAAAATGAAAGCTACTTGCGGTCAAACAGGACGGAAGACCTACTCGTTGCTTTGCAACGAGCTTTGCTCTAGTTTTATAATTAATTTTTAAATAAAGGGAAATAACTTTAAAAATTTAAGGTCATAAAATAGGGCACTTAATACCCTTACATGCTAATGGTAATTGATACTTATCCCAACTTTTTACCTGCAGTCATGGTCAATGGACTGAATGCCTTCTCTTTTTGCATTTTCACAAAGTCTGCATTTTCTGCATCTATAATCATACCGCACTATTTTCCCAGATTTATCACCTATTAGTGAACTGTGACCTGTGGTTATGAAAATAAAAAGAGATATATTCATAATCACCTCATAAATAAGTTTCATTTTCAAAAAGAAATAAGTTTCTTCTTGAATGCATACCTGAATAGCTGTTATATTTCCTTCCACTAGATCTTGTTTGCCATCCAGCATCAGCTGCAACTCTTATTTCAACTTTCCTAAAAATATATAATAAACAAACTACACTGTCATAGGAGAAATAAGAGAGACAAATGGGTGTTGAGATCATGACGCTTGGTATATATTTTTCATAAATTTAATTCTATAAAATTTACCCATCATTGATTTTTATTTCTTCATCAAGAGCCTCATTGCAACTTTTTTTGGCAACAGATTCAATAGCCTTTCCTGCTTCTCTGTCTTTTCATGACTGTTCCAGCTGCTACACCAGGGATATTCAATGAAGCAAATAACATTTGTAAATTAGAGAAACCTATTCCACTGCTGGTAATACCTACAAGACACAGAATGAATTGAAAATAAAATATTATTCACTATCAAATATGCTGCATTATTAAATCATATTGCAAAGTTTTCTGAAATAACCTGCACCAAGCTTAGTGTTCACATCCCAAATGTTTTTTTCATGCCGCTTTCCAGTGGGGATGTTTGAAATAAAACTGCATATAGTACGAGGGTTGTCCCAAAATTCCATAGACAAGCGTTGTTTTGTAGGAACTCTATGTCATACATTAATAAAACTTCGTATATAGATTAAACAAACACTACCTAATAAATTGATGGACAAATATGGAGTAACTACACAAATTATTTCAATTTAAAAGACAGATTTCATTGTCTGGTGTAGGAAGGCGGCGCAATACCCAAAAGTTGCCATTAAAATTTGGTATATTATATTTGAAATCCTACGGAAAAGTAATTACAACCCAATATATTTTTTAATGGAAATGAAAATTCTTAATAATGTTATATTAACTATATTTCCTCAAATTTTGGTGTTAATGCTTTGATAAATGTGAATATTATAGCGTTTTATATGCATGGGGTTGAAATCCGAATTTTTGAAAAATGGCAGCTGCGTTGGCCCAGGCGGCGCACTGGACTATGATCAAGTGTTTTGATCCTGATTTCACTCTTACAGAAATGTACCAGTCATATATGTTTGGTAGACAAGGAAACTTTTTCTCGTTCTTAGTATTTAAAATGACTAAAACGGTTTTCTATGTATATGTGAATAACAGTAACTAAAATAAAAGACAGGACTAAGAAATGGGAAATAGTTACATTGTGCAAATCCAATAGAGAAAAGAGGCGAAACCCCGTAAAAATATAGTGTTTTCAAAATATTATTATTTCATACCTGTACATGTATATACTATATCTACATATTTTATTGTTTGATCATATCATAGTAATTAAGATATTTTACACTTATAACTATAACCGTTTCATTTGATTTAAGAATTTGATTCTGGTAACTGAAATATTTTCTCCAAAAATTTGAACCATTGACATTTGTATTTTTTGACGTTGCAGATTGCTCCGGGTGTTAGAGAACGATATCACTTTAAATGTTATTTCTCGAAAAGTTTTCAAGTAAACATGATAAAAATTTGTAATCTAACTGACAAGAACATGCTTTATCCATTCTGAAAATTTTATATAGTTGCACTAATTTCTTTAAAAGATATGAGCTCAGTCTACGAAATTTTAGGACAACCCTCGTACACTACAAAATTAATATTTCATATGAATCATGGCGATTACTTACAAACTTAAGTTCATTTATTATTAGTGTTTATTTTGATGATGATGAATTTGACATTTTCCTTTATGTACAAAATACTTCCAAGGCCACAATGCCTCTCTTGAAAACAATCACACAGATGCAATACAGTCCCACATTTCTTGCATCCTTTCTGTAGCTGTGATGCTAACACATCAAGTTCAACCACTCGACGACCCTTTGTATGATACATGTATTTGTTTGAAAGTAAAATTGATACTATTAAAAAAAATATCAATATGTAAAATACCATTGTATGACAATGAAAACAGAAAAGGGAATTGATGAAAACTAAAGTTCATTTTTGCATTCTACATGTTTTGTGCACATACTATGTAAAACTTGTAGCTTGCAGAAAGCCTTGAAAAAAAGAAAACTATTATTTTTTCAAGTTGTTTTATAATATTGTCAAACATTTTACTTGTTTTATAAACTTATAAAACAACAGAGACCCTTTCAAAATGACTGTGGTACTATTCTTTTGCAGGAAAAAATTATATATTTTTGGTGAAATATGACGTAGAAGCAATTGTTAAATATACATATTTTAATATATATCAACAAATAATTAACTTGATTAATTTGCCCTGCAAAAGAGTAGTAACACAGTTATTGTCTAAAGGACTAATGCCTCATATAAGGTTTACATTTAGAAATACCTCATGCCAGTCAAGTAGATTCTTTGAACCATCTGGGTGCAAAGTGTTTTCCTTATTAGTTTCGTCGGGCGGATCGTCGTTTTCATCGTCGCCTCTGTAATCTTCATCGGATGTATCTAATTCATCCTCGTCCTCTTCATCATATTCCGACCAACCCTCGTCAATGCTGTTACTCATAATATGTTTACCATGATTTAGGTGTCTTGAATAATCATGATCCATCCTTAACAAAATTTTGATAAATATAATAACAACAAAATATACTATAACTTCTAAGGAAATGATGCTTTTTTCAAGTTTCCGAAAGCCGTTTTAGAATAAGAATGACTATCGTGCAGTTACCTGGAGACCTCTAGTGTTTTTCTTTCAATTGCTTCAGATGTTGGAATTGGAGCAGACTTTATTTTGGGGCGAAATCTTCCGCTTTTATAGCGTCTTCTCAAACATGTCAAATTAGTGGACATGCTGTCTGTCATTTTCGTCACTCTTTTCCTACCTTTTTATCCTAAAGAGCGGAAAGGGGAGTAATTCATTTTATTCATTTTAGAATATTAACGGAATTTTTTTTCCCGAATAAAAACGAAGGGCGGATCACTCCAAGTTCCAAAAAATACCGAAGCTACCGGAAGACTCTTTAGTGTGCAGTGTTAAGAGCGTCCTTAAGGTAGTTCTCAAGTATTACTTATAAACCAACTAAAAAGCCCATAAAAGACATACCTTTGCTTGAGTATGGCTGTTTCAGAGTACATACCCCTGAAAATTCTGCAGCCAAAATTTAACGTAGAGTATTTTATATTGTAGTTATGCGCAAGAACACATTAATCAACAGATTTTTCATAATTATAAAAACTCTCAAATCTTTACATTATGCCATTTTTTCTTCTATATTGGATAGGATTAGATCTAAGGTTATATACGAGTAATTGATAAGTCATATTTTTTATCATGATTGATCAGATAAGTTTTACAAAAATGTCTTTTGGACAGATATATATTTTTAGTAATGTAAAGTTTTATCATAATTCTTGGCAACATTTTGGGAAAATATTTACAAAGAATGATGCGGTCTTAAAAGAAACTAGTTTTAATTGTAACGGGGACCGTTACAGATGTTCCCCAAACGCTCCCCAACTCCCTTTCTGTGCCAATTTTCCTGGAAGACTTTTTGAAAATACGCTCAGTATCAAGGGATTTCATCATAGAATTATTAAAACCACAATGATATCAACTATATCGCATCTAACGTATTGCATGCGCACGCACATGCATTCATGCAAGATGATCATGGCATTTTGTCTAAACCTTAACACATCTTTATTTCGTGAGAATTTATAAAAATAAAAAATATAAATGTTACTGTTTTTAAAATATATTGGTGATTTTACGTATAACGCGTGCGCACGTGCATGCATGCATGTCCTTGATTTCAAATTTGATAGTAGCATAATGTTGAAATCCATTATAACATTTCATATTCTGAATTTCATCCCGTTTCGTTGAAAACTAAGAAAGTTATAGACATATAAAGTTTCAGCCAATCAGATTGCAGCACACGTGCATGCGCATGCTTTCATGATTTTTTTATATATCGTGCTGTAGATCTTCAGTATGAATATGTTCAAAATTTCAAAATATTTTGTCAAAAAACAAGAAAGATATTGAGACTTTAGTTTCAGCCAATCAGAGCAAAGCGCACGTGCATGGGCGTGAGATCTTGCTATTTTGACTATGTCATCTTGTCTATCCTACTAATATAAACTTATATTATGAGTTTCAAAACATTTCATCAAAAAATAGAAAAGTTACGGCAATATACATTATATTGGTCATTTCACGTGTTGCACGTGCATGCTCTTGCAAGCACGTGCGCGCAAAATGACCTTGATTCCGCAAATCTACATAACATGTCTACTAACCCTAAAAAGGTTTTACCTACTCAGTGTCCGAAACTCGGAAAAAATTCAGGTGGACCAGCAGGGCTGACTACTCAAAAAGTCTGTCAGCCCTTCTGAAAAGTAACAAGCCCGCGTAATAAAATTCAATATATATACACTTCAGGGTACACACACTCAAACTTGTACATTTTTTTCAAATCTAGTTGAATTTCTTACACAGTAAATACTTAGATTATTTTTTTTTTCATTTGATTACTTTCAATATGAAGTTAGGAAAAATAATATATTTAGTACTGTCGTTTTTTTGTTTTGGTATATTCACACAAACTTTTGATGGAATGAGTCTGCTTGATTTAATTGAAAAGAAAAAATATTAATTCAAATTTCAGTACTTGAGAGCATTTTTAACACTTAACATATACTTATATTTCAAAAAGAATTTAAATGTATAATTATTTCTGTTAGATAATTGATCAGTACATAAAATTATTAAAAAGGTGAAAATATTGTTATATGATTTAATTTTAGCTAAGCTTATCTTTGGTTTAATCCAAAAATAAAAATTACTTGAAACAACCAAAGCTCAGCATATTACCTTGGGTGAAAATTCGGCAAATCTACATAACATGTCTACTGACCCTAAAAACATTTTACCTTAGTCGGATGTGTAGTTTACAAGATCACTCGCGGACAAAATTTTCCCAGGAAGAAAAATAATAATAACTAGAAACTCTTGTTGCTACAGCAACAAGAACGGTCTTCCGTTCTCCTCTATTTATCTGTATGTAAGAGCTTTTATCTATGTTAAAAAAGGCACATAATATATACAATGATGACAGGAAAACAAACAGCTGGAGGTATAACTTACCAAGATTCCCGACGTTAATTTAGACATTTATAGTCTAAATAACAAAAATCATTTTTAATCACTTCCTGTGACGAGAAGGAAGTGACGGCGAACGCATTTTACCCTATGTCTGTTGCACAATCTTCATGGTAAGTAAAGTGTCTTGATCTGTTACAGTTTAAGAGATCTCGTAATGTTAACTTCTCATTTTGAGGACAAGAAATCACGTGACTGGAAGTAAGTAAATTTAAAAAAAGATATTTAGGTTACTCTAGACATTTGCAGTCTGAACAACATGTCCTAAAATCATTTCAAATACTCTTTTTATGAAAGATATTTATAAGATAGTAAGATACTCAATTTATGCAGTTTTTCTCTCATAACCGGAAGTTGTCGTTTTTGTTTCCAGTGGGACTTACATTTATCGAAACTACAAATAAGATGCTATAAGGTAATACTAAGAAAGATTCCATAAAGAAAAGTTAAATTTCTTTGATTTATTTGATCACTTCCTGTAACAAACGGAAGTGACGGCGGATGATCTAAAACTCAATGTATTTGTCTACTTATCAAGGTCTACCAACCATATTAGTTTGAAGTCTTAATCTCTTACCGTTAAAGAGATATAGCTATGATAACTTCTAACTTTGAGGACAGGAAATCACAGGACCGGAAGTGAATTTTACAAAATTATTTGACGTTACTGTAGATATATGCAGTCTAAATAACATATCCAAAAAACTTAACAAATACTTTATCTATAAAAAGAATTTATGGGAAAGAAAAATACTCAAATTATGTAGTTTTTCCCTCATAGCCGGAAGTTGTAGTTTTTGCTTCCGATGGGACTGATATGTTTTGGAAAGTATAAATAGGATACTATAATGTGTGGCAAAAAAAAGATTCAATAAAGGAAAGCTGAAATTTTCAATTTTTTTGATCACTTCTTGTGACGACCGGAAGTGACGGCGGACGATCTTATCTCCGATGGTTTTGCCTACTCATTTAAATCTACCACTCCTATAAGTTTGGTGTCTTAATCTCTTACTGTTTATGAGATCTAGCTATGAGAACTTCTCATTTTGATGACAGGAAATCACGCGACCGGAAGTAAATTTTACAAAGATATTTGACGTTACTGTAGACATTTGCAGTCTGAATAACATATCAAAAAATCATTACAAATACTTTATCTATAAAAATATTAATGGGAAAGAAAAATACTAAAATTATGTAGTTTTTCTCTTAAAACCGGAAGTTGTCGTTTTTGTTTCCAATGGGACTGATATATTTCGAAACTACAAATTAGATGCAATAATGTTATGCAAAAAAAGTTTCAATAGAGAAAAGTTGAAATTTTTGATTCCTTTAATCACTTCCTGTGACGACTGGAAGTGACGGCGGACGATCTTAACCCTAATGGGCTCGCCTACTTATCAAGATCTATTAGTCATATAAGTTTGGTGTCTTAATCTCTTACCGTTTCTGAGATATGAATCAGACAAAATTATTTTGAAAAAAGCGGAAATCGGACATATCTGACGACCGGAAGTGAATTTTGAAAAACTGAAAGCTGTATTTGAAAGATATTATTAAACTCTACCATCTCTGAAAATTTCATGAAAATCTGTCCAGTCATCACTGAATAATCGTGCTTTTAAAAAGGGAACAAAAATAATAATATAGAAAAAGAAAAAGAAACAGTAGAATCACTATAAGGTCTTCCGTCTGAAACGGAAGACCTTAATAATAAGAAACAGAGTAAAAACAATATGTTCCCCAACTTCGTTTGGGGAACATAATAATAAGAAACAGAGTAAAAACAATATGTTACCCAACTTCGTTTGGGGAACATAATAATACATCTTGAGTAAATTTGTATAAAAATGAATACAATTGTGTGTTTTGTATCAGCATACAATGACCTAGTTGAGTTAATCAGACTAGCAGATGGCAAAGTATTAATTTCTCCATTAATATACCAGTATATCAAATTACATATGCTCAACAATCTAAAGTAAACATAAAAAGGTATGTTATAACTTAAACCAGATCCGTTTTAGTTAGGAACATCCTTAATTTCCAAATATAGGTTTAATGTTAAGGGTCTTAGCATTACATAAATAACTAGTTCATGTACCGATTTTCTGAGATAAAACTACTCTCGTTGAGGCATTTTTTTTAATACTCGTAATTCTTGTTTTTGTTTTAGCTTAGTTAAATTTCCCTT
This sequence comes from Saccostrea glomerata, assembly GCA_003671525.1. Taxonomy (NCBI): domain Eukaryota; kingdom Metazoa; phylum Mollusca; class Bivalvia; order Ostreida; family Ostreidae; genus Saccostrea; species Saccostrea glomerata. The sequence continues at coordinate 213,558 of PRKT01000712.1, forward strand.
TTGGCAAGATGCAATATGAATTTAAATAAACGGTACCTTAAATCAAAGATTTATATGAGAGGTTGAATGGGATGTTTGGTTCAACCCCCCTTTTTAACGGAAATTGCGGGCAGGTTTAGACAGTATTGGATAGTTTATAAAATATGCCATTTTGATAGGATAAGATATTAAATTTCGCTCACTTCAATTAGGGAAGCAACTACATGTACTACACATTTCCCATCAGAATGCAACGGGGGGGGGGGGGGGGGGGGGGGGGG
>PRKT01000712.1:222304-257846 GCA_003671525.1 Saccostrea glomerata
ATAATTTAATTTTATTTGTATTCTCGCCTCTCATTGGTTGATTTCCAAAAAGGAACGCATAACATTTTGTATAATCTGGTTTGGTATGGGGACACACCCCCTTGACGACCAGCTTAATCATCATATCCATGCAATCCCCTCATTTCCAGTCCTCGGAATCCATGGAAAATTCCAGATTTAATAAATGTACCTTCAACTTTAAACAATTACTCGTTCTTACCTCGTGTAAACAAACATCATGGCTGCAAGATCTATGTATCAGTTATTACCTCCCCTCGCTTCAAATCACTTCCGTTACTACGGTTGTATTATTGCGCGGTAAATTTGAACTTATAAAAAGCATCAAAATTTTACATCAAAAGTTGTTTAATTGTTTTAAAATTAAATTATAAGGTATGACTTTAATTCTTGGCCATATTATCGAGTATAATCTGGTTTGGGTCAGTTTACGCTTTTTTATAATCCGCTTCGCGGATTATAAAGCGTAAACTGACCCAAACCAGATTATACTCGATAATATGGCCAAGAATTAGAGTCATTCCTTAAAAAGATAGCATGTGCCTACGGAAGAGAGCATTATTAAAGGAGTATATTGATATCTATGAATCTACTGGACACAAGTTTCATCAAACACCTCAACACAATTCAGAGGATCTATGCAAGATTGACGCTACAATGTTTTTATGATCAAATATCAGAACAAAGCTTTGCTTTATCATCACTTTATATCATTGTTAAATACATGTTTAAAATATAAACATTTGTACAAATTGTCTGTAAATAAAACAGTTCGTATTTAAAGATGTGTCCGGGGTGTTTGCAACATGTTGTACGCGGGGTGTATACCCCTTATTTTACTCTAAAGTATCATTGTCTGAAATTTCATTGAAAGCACAACTTCAGGTTTATGAATTCGATTAACTGGGGGGGGGGGAATGATACGTGTTCATCGCACTTTTGGATTTGCGTGCACATGGAAGTAATTGTACTGGGTACTTTGTTTAAATGTTTCATGTGATGACCAACAATTTATCCCTTCTTTCGTTTTAAAGGCACCTTATTCAGATACTTCCTTTATAAATGCTTCACACATGCATCATTTTGAACATTTAAAATTTTCTCTTAATTTCTGTTTAAATTTTTCTTAAAAATTTTTTAAATGACATTGAAAAATAGCTTTTTGTAATGTCATAAACACCGCAAAAAAATTCTCCTACATGTAGTATTTATATGATGTATACTTTGCCCCCAATAGCTCATATTTGGCAGAAAACTATTTGTTTTATATTGAGGCATTGTATTGAATTGAGTAAATATTTTCTAGGAATAGGCCCGGGCAAGGTGTGTGTGTGTGTCTTAGGTCATTTTTCTTTGTTACTTTACTTCATGTATATACGACAATAAATTAGAGGAGGGGTGAAAATTAATTGATATGAATTACATTTCAACGTAAAATTGTAATTGTACCCAAAACAGGTTTTTTTCAATTGTGCATGCCCTCAGAAATTTTTTAGAAATGTGCATTTTTATAGCCGGCATTACATGTTTATTTTGATTTGTAAAATATGAAATCTTTTCAGATAAGGAAAAATGAGTCCACATAGTGCGAAAATTGAAAGGAAAATTAATACTAGTATATCATACAGGCACGTAGTACCAACTCCCTTTTTGTTCTAGACACAAGTTTTCACTATAGAAAATATTCACCTAAAGTCAGGTTGCTCCCTCCCCCTTTTTTGTTGCAGCATAGTCAAATAATGATAAATTTAAACCATTGCGCCATCTACAATGTAGCATTAATTTAGATAACAATCGCTCCTTGCACACCTAGCGCCTACAATGTTTAAATAGGATCTTTTTTTTAATTCTTTTAATTTCATTATTTAAAATTTAGTTTGTTTTATACTTCAGTAAGTTTATGGAAACTACTTTTTTGGTTTGGCATTAGTATTAAGGTCTTTTATCAACACTATCTGTTGCTTATAAATCTGAGTGCGTGAATAATATTTCCATTGATACATGTACTTTGCACTAACAATCCTAAGAAATAAATGGGGTATACACCTTGCGTACATGTTGCATACACCCCGGACACAACATTGATTTTTCGTCAATAACAGTTTTATTTACAGACAATTTGTACAAACGTTTATATAGTAAGCATGTAATTAACAATGATATAAAAGTGATGATAATAAAAGCAACGCTTTATTCAGATATTTGATCATAAATTAGTATCGGTCCCCAAATCTTGGGACAGTATGATTCACAATGTAAAAATATTCTGTGCATTGAAACAAAAGAGCCTCAAGAAATGGCTAGGAAATCTTCTCTATCTCAGTCATTCTCTGGCCTGCCGTCAAGTAAAAAACAATCTGATGGACCTAGTTTACCAGCAGATAGCATTATAGTAAATGCTTGGAAAGAGGCTGAAAAGCCATGGCCAAAAATAGTGTCCTTCAAAAATCGTAACAGATATCAGTATAGATGGCCAGATTGACAAGATAGGGAAGAGTCCAGATAGAGATGCAACAGTCAGTACTTATATCAGTACTAATAAAGGGGTAAAAAATGATCATGGTCCCAGCGAACTGTTTTCTTTTGAAGGCAAGGCCAACGCAGCCTTGTCATCCATTGATCAAAGTTTAAGATTCCGACGCTTCTCTGATTTTATCAGCCTTGTCAAAAGGACTGAAAGGTGAATCTGAAATTTCAGACGAAGCGTTATCTCAGTTATTAGGGGGACTGGCAAATGCTATTGTAGATATTAGGGACTTATCGGTTAGAGCATCGGCACGTTGTGTGCTTGCCAGACGCAATATTCATATAGATGCTATGAATATTCCAGACTCGGCTGCCAAAATGAACTCTTAAAAGTGCCCTTGGAAGGGGACAAATTGTTTGCTGGTCAAGTTCAGGAAATAACTCACAAATCATCAGAGATGATACGTGATGTACGAGAAACATCTAAACCCTACGGCATACAACATAGTTGGCAGAAACGCCCTTTTTCTGAGAAATCTGATGCTGGTAAGCATCCAGATAAAAAATTTAAAGGTTGGACAAGTCAGATGGTTATGGTTCAAGTGGCAGAACTAGTGTATTAGGCAACTCGTACTGAATTTCAGATACAAAGAAATCTGAGAACTGGAGCACCCAATCAAAATCTACTTTTCAAACATCTAAGTTCCAAAAAAGGGAAAATAATAGATGCCCCAAGCCAGTCATTGAAGCTACCAAAACCCAATTTCAAGGAGGAAGACTCCAACATTTTGCTCAAAAATGGAAAAAAATATCAAACGACAAATTTATTCTCAGGGTCATATCAAAAGGTTACAAAATCGAATTTTTAAAGAGACCACCTTCTTTCACAGATATCAGGCACACAGAAATTCCGAAGGATCCAGAAAAACGGAAAGTAATTCTGGAGGATATAAAATCCCTATTAGACAAAAATGCAATCGAAGTTGTAGATCCCAGAGACTCAAATATGGTGTTCTATTAAACAATTCTCAGTGTTCCAAAACAATCAGAGGGGTTTCGAGCAATTCTAAGATTGAACAAATTTATAAGAAATCAGCATTTCAAAATGGAAACTTTGATGTTGGTGATTCAGTCACTAAATATTGGGGACTGGGCCTTTTCTATAGATCTTTCATATGCTTATTTGCACGTTCATATCCATTAAAAAGCAGAAGATATCTCAGATTTGCTGTAGAGGGATAAAGATATCAGTATCGAGCACTACCCTTCGGAATTTCAGTTGCCCTACGATTGTTTACAAAAATAGTGTCAATTTTATTAGGTCATTTGCGCCAAAGAGGATTACATCCTCATGCATATCTAGACGACTGGCTCATCAAAAATCAAAGTTATCATCAACTAAGGGCAGAAAAACAGGTCATTTTAACAGACTCTGAGCTTGCGTTTCATAGTAAATTGGGAAAAATCAAATCTATAATTGACTCAAAAACTGGTTTTTCTGAGTGCATTCATAGATTTGGAAATAGGTTTGATATTTCCAACTTTAGAACGTTACCACGCTTTGAGAGAATTGATTTATCTGTGCCAAAAATCAGAAAAGATTCAAGTAAGAACACTTCTAAGACTGTTAGGAATAATGAATTCCTGTATAGATCTAGTACCTTTGGCAAAACTGCACATGAGGCCCATTCAACTCCATCTCCTGTTTTACTGGAAAAACGATGGAGAAAAATATTTTCCTAGAGATTCCCCTAACAGATCATGTGAAAAAGCACCTCAACTGGTGGGAAAACCAGGAATATTTCTTCAGAGGGTTACCTCTGAAAGAAAACCAATCTCTCAAACCTTGGTAACAGATGCCTCCATGACAGGTTGGCCGGGGAGCGCATCTAGGTCAGATGCAAGTGTCAGGTGTTTGGTCAAGGGATCTAACTCATCAGCACATAAACTACTTAGAAATTATGGCAGTTTTCTTGCAGCAAAGCATTTTCAAGAAATACTGAAGGACCAAAAAGTCTTGGTCAAGACAGATAACACCACTGTTATGACTTACATCAACAAGCAGGGGGGACACACTCTCCATCCCTATGCATTCTGGTCTGGAACATGTATCTGTGGGCTACAGACAACAATGTCATCTTAACTGCCCAACATATAGCAGGGAAAGCCATCATACTTGCAGATCTTCTGTCTCGAAGATCAAAAATACTTCCAGTAGAGTGGATGCTAAGCAAGACAGTTGCACAGACAATATTTAATATGTGGGACAGACCATAGGTAGACTTGTTTGCAACTCGAAGGAATTGACAAGTTCAGACCTTTGTGTCTCTGTTCCCAAACGAACTAGCTCTATCAGTGGATGCCTTGAGTCTCAGTTGGCAAGGGATAATATGATATGCTTATCCCCCTGTGGTTCTAATCCCCAAAGTACTGCAGAAAATTCAGTCATCAAATTGCATTATGATACTGATAGCCCCCTTTTGGACAAGACAACCATGGTTTCCAGAACTAGCTCAGCTACTAAAAGGTTACCCAGTAAGGCTTCCAGTGCTGCACAACTTGATAAGGTAGCGAAGAGGCAGGTTTCTACATCCAAACATAGAAATGTTAAAGCTTACAGCATGGAAATTATCCGCAAACAGTACATTAAGAAGGGATTTTCTAGATAAGTGTCTAAAAGAGCATAAGCTTGTAGACGAAAAAGCACAAACAAAACATATAATAACAGACTCAGACTATATTGATTGGGCCAAGGGAGAAAGTATTGATCCCTTGCGAGCATCTGAACCACAAATAGCTGACTTTCTTGAGTTTCTTTTTTCCGTAAAGAAGTTACAAGCTAGAACTATTGCAGGATACAAATCTGCAATTGCTGCTGTGCATCCAGGTTGGTATGGAATAGCTGTTGGTAAGGCAGAAAGCCTAGAAAAACTTTTAAAAGCATATTTTATTGCTCGTCCTCCAGAAAGGAGACTTGGGATATAGGTTTTATTTTACAATGTTTATGTAAACATCCTTTTGAGCCTTTAGGTCAGGAAGACCTTAAATGTTTGACTTTAAGAACACTCTTTTTAGTGGCTGCTGCTTCAGGTAGAAGAGTTGCCTACATTCACTTACAATTGATGAAGGACATATAAGAGGGGACAGAGATGGTGTCTCTATTATACCGTCACCTGAATTTTTAGCAAAAAAATACTCTTTTTGAATTACATGACAAACAAAATTACACTGCCAAAAATGTCAAAATTTTCATCCATTAAAGATGATGATTTGCTTTCTCCAGTTCGTTCTTTGAGGATGTACATTAAAAGGACAGAGAAATTAAGAGTCGGGTAAAAAAGTTATTTATTTGTTTTAAGAAAAATCAGCATAATCCAGCTTCAAAAGATTCTATTTCTAAATGCATTGTCAAAAAAATCAAGTTAGCATATTCAGATCAGAACTTGGAGGGAGTTAGAGCACATGATGTCAGAGGCCTTTCCTCATCTTGGGCTCTGTTTCAAGGAAATTCAGGACATCATGGAGGCTGCATCTTGGAAATCAGAAAACACTTTTACATCCTTTTACATGAGAGAATGTGTAGAAAAGCTGTTTTTGGGAGAGCTGTGATGTCTGCTGCCCATGGGCACTAAACTTCATTCAAGGTAAGTTAAGTTTCTTACCTTCTTTGCATAATTTAATAAATACATTTGAATATTTATTGATGAGGTACACCCATCTCCTTTTAGCTTCAAAATCTGTAGCTATTGTTAACTCTAACAGGTAAGTATGATGCGAAGGAGATTATAAATTTCCTTTGAGATAATTTTCTCCGAGCATCATACTTACCTGTTAGACTCCCTCCAACCCCCATTTAAAAATATTTAAGAGATGGTAACTCGAATGAAGATGAGCATGCGCGGAAGTAGGTGGCGCTGCTTGGGTTTGGGTAGTGTATAAAATTTGACTCGGCAGTGTTAACAAATTCCGGGAATGAGTGGCTATTGTTAACTCTAACAGGTAAGTATGATGCTCGGAGATAATTATCTCAAAGGAAATTTATAAACTAGAAGGTGTCCAGTGGATTCATAGGTATCCATATACTCCTTTAGATAATGCTATCTTCCGTAGGCACATGCTTTCTGGCGAAAAATATCCGTAAGTTGAGAAAACGGACAAAGAACGTACATCAACCCCCTTTCTTTCGCTTCGGAAGCATACAATCCACGCACAACATAGTATACACCCCGCATACACGGTGATTTTTATTGAAATTATAAAGCTTAACTTACATTGTAAAATTAAAATTTATTTTAAATGATAGAATATTATGCTTGGTTTAAAAAATGAAACAGTATATGATAATTTGCATGTGTCATATACATTATTATAATCGTCTCGTTGTCATTTGATAAATATGGCCAGTTTTATGTTTGTCTTAAATATCCTGCATCTAATTATTAAAATATAAGTCAGAATATTTTCAAATGAGCTCCTACATGTGCTGAATGTTGATTGCTCGTTACTTATTTGACCATAAATGGGTGTTTTTAAGAACTGGGCACTCTGGACAACCTCTATATTTTGTGAAGTAACAAAAGTGTTTCAAAAATATTTTGTTTAAAGATAGTTTTCTATATTCCTTTTATATATTTATTTTTTTTTCATACAAACTTGATTTTAGGTCCACTAAAATGCTTATGTATTTTACATGTACCTACTTAAATTTGGAATTTGAGCGTCAAAATGCGTTTAATTCTTTTCATATCCTCATCTTGTGTGATATACAACACAACAGATTGTACAAAATAATAGTTTAAGACTTCTCCGATATGATATTCCCTATCTATATCTGTAATAATCTATGGTTCGAAAGGTGTACCAACATTGTAATTTAGAGGGTATTAATTTAACTGCTAATCTCTGTGGACATATGGCGAGGACTGCCTTTTCAACACTGCATTATGACGTCTTGTGCTTATCTGTAAACGAGAACCCTAGTAGTATTGATGACATTTATATGAAGTCGATAGCTAATCTTTCGGGCAGACTAAATTACCTGTGACCAGGTAAGTGTGCTCTTTCGAGATTGCTATACTAATAATCATAGTTTAAAAACTGTCATGTGATAGTTGATAAGTAAAAGTTAGCCAGGTTGTACAAAAAGAAAATGTAAAACATTAAAAAAGGCATTTAAGTAATTACTTTCTTGTATTTAATTTTGACAAAGGTTCCAAGAGATCGGTAAAGTTTTGTTAGTTTTGATACCATCCATTCAACACCAGGGAGAATTCGAAATTTAAACATTCTAGATGATTCAGTTGAAAAAGGTTTATTTGCAGTTTCTCCAACCTCAATATGGCATTAACTCTAGAAAAAAAATAAATGTTCGTAAATATCATACAAAACATTTTATTTACTAGATACTGCGAAAGTTGCTATCTGATGAGAAACAACCTGAAGAGCAAGCAGTATGGACAGCTTGACTTGGTTGGAAATAAGAGACTTCCTTTTCAAATCACCAGAATCCAGTAACTCAGTTCATTCAGTCAACAGTGCCTGTGTTTTTGTGTACATTTTATATATCAGTAAACAATATCTCCTGGATTTGCCTACTGCTCGAAAATGTGCTGTCTTGCATTGTACCATATTGGGCTTTTTAATATTTCTCAGCCAAATGGAAATCCAGCTACCTTGGCAAGTAATATTTACACTTGTTAGCCTTGTTGTCACTGCTATAAGAACACCAGCAAAGAATCTGCCAATAACAGATAAAGCAATTCTCATAACAGGTAATGATACATATATAGCTGATTCATTCACTTCACTCTTGAAGTGAAAACTTTTTTTCTGACCTGACTATTAACTTCACTGAGACTGTTAATATCTCTCCTAAGGAGTAATGGCCATCTGCTCTGAAGTTTCCACTTTTTAAAAAAAATCTCAAACATTGATTTTCATCAAAAGCTTTAGCATAAGATTGCTCTGATTTTTAGCTCTACTGGTCAGAGACTAGAAAAAACTTATGCAATATTAAGCTGTCCGTCGCCCGCCCGTCTATTTGTCTACCTGTCCGTCTGTCTGTAAACAATTGTTCAAAATGCTACTCTAATGAACGCCTGGACTGTTTTATCATGCCGAAATTAAATTCATAATGTGCATTTATCTTTTTGTGATGTCCTTTTGTCATTATATGATGTGCTTTTATCATATTGTGATGTGCTTTTGTCATTATGTGGTGTAAAAAGTCATAACGTGATGTACTTTTATCATTATATGTGATGTGCTCTAATAATACAAAAAAAAAACAGAAAAACAAAGAATTTCTCAAAAATCACGCTTCTTTTTTTCGGAAAGAGGGTTCTTGGGAGGACCCTAAATCCAGATCCCCCCTCCCCAATTTTTGGTCGTACCTAATTGGAAATTAAGATAAACTGATAAAGGAAGCCTACTTGTATATGAAAAAGGAAAAAAAATCCTACTAAAGAAAAACGTCTTCTGTAATTTTTTAAAAGAGTAGTGTCGTATTGATTTTTTTTAAATATCAAACTCTCTCTCTCTCTTTCTCTCTCTCTCCGCGCTTATAAAAGTACATTAGAAACTTAGTACATATAATGGTGTACGGAATGATTTTTTTTTTTTGCGATGCTGCTTTTGGTGATATTTTATCACTTAAATAATTTCATTATTTGCATGTGTGATTGGTTTTTTTTCATGTTTTTTTGGTCCCAGTAGGCATATTCCAGTGTTAAACAATCTTCGTTTTACTATCCTTTGTGCCTATATTTTTACAGTCAAAAACACTTTGAAATTCTTGGAGCCTCCATACGTGCCCTCTAAATCCAATGACTAAAAATTAAATAATTCATTTTGTCGAATTTGATAATCCAAATCCCCTTTTAAGAATACCTGACCGAAAAAAATAATTCGATGTTGATTAATTGAAAATAATGGGATAATTTGCATTCGCCCGTTATGCTTAAATTATCCCATGTTTCCCACTATTGTTGATGTCCTTGGCATACTCTCCTAACTAGACAGTGATTCCTTATATTTCCATTTTTACTTGAAATAACAATCTTAAAATAAATCGAAATACCGTCTAATTTAGTAAATTTGAAATGCACGGTCAGCATGGTCCGTGTTATTTTCCATTGCCCGTCCCATGACGTCAAATATTACTATAAAAAGTAGTCCCATACAAACACGAAACAAATTTAATGATCGTTTAATTATGCAGTCAAATATCAGCATATATAAAATAAACGACAAAAGAATTTTATATTACGATTAAAGCAATCTTGCTAACTTTAAATATATATGTGACCTAGATTTAGGTTGTCCAGAGCACGATCGAACACGTGTATAGGCACTAGGTCACTTTTCCGCCGCCATATTGAATGCAATGTTGCAGTTGATGAAACGGGAGTCGGTCAGCATGGTCAGGAAACAGAATTGTGTGTGTTAAAATAACAGAGGACGTTGAATTGCGTAAGAATTTGGATGTTAATGACTTAGGGACGATGTCTGTATCGGATGATCTATGTGGCAATGCCGATTTCTCCACGTGGTTCAGATGGGCTGTTTACCATGTTTACGGAAGTGAAGTTCTCGGTCTCGCGAGGCCTCGCTGATAATGGACACCGTTGCACTATTGACTTGCTATTGATCATAAGATAATTCATTATTTATTTTGTTTGTAATTCAAAGATATATCATTAGATAAATTACTTTGTAAACAATTAAAAAAAGGCATCTTTTTTTTTCTTCACTGTATTTATACGCCACTCATATACATGCAAGTTTGACATTTGACCTTTCAGAAGTATTTCAATAGAGAAATTTACATGCCACAGGAATCACGGTGAAATAAACAAAATTCACTCTTGTAGTGTTTATCATAGGGAAAACAATAGGAAATGGAAATATTGACATGTAAATACCCGTAAATAGGGAAGAAAACGGTCGGCGTTTTGTACCTTTTTTCAAAAAAATTTACCCCGAGCGCAGGCTTGCCCAAAAGTATCCCTTATTTCTCCTTCGAACTAGCTCGAGCCAATGTTGATAACCTACTTGCAAGATTATTTATATTATTTTCAAGGGTCAGAAATACTGTCGCTCATATTAAAAAAAAATATACAATTTAGAAAGTAAATTTTATTCACCGTGTACATCCGTATTTAGTAAGTAAATTTTATTCACCGTGTGTATCCCAACATGCGGGGTGTATGCTTCCGAGGTACGTTCTTTGTCCGTTTTCTCAAGTTACGGATATTTTTCGCCAGAAAGCATGTACCTACGGAAGAGAGCATTATTTATCTAAGGCGTATATGGATACCTATGAATCTACTGGACACCTTCTTGTTTCATCAAACACCTCAACACAATTCCGAGGATCGGAGCAAGATTGACAGTGGCGTAGCGTCCATTAAGGCAAAGATAAGATTCAGTTAATAAATATATTTTACGACTGTAAAACATTAATTTACAGTCCATTTCTTTTAGTAGCGTTAGCAGTCAGAGTACCCCATACAAAGGCCTTGGGACATTAAAATTCCTCAATGCAATCCTCTTTGACAAATAAAGAAAATTCGAGTTTCTCACAACAAAGTTGGAACCTTTTGATGTTTAAATCCCAACCAAGTTACTGAAGTGTAGTTTTTTATCGTTCAAATTTAACCGAAATTTTGTATCAAACTTACGTGCAGTTTCAATCCTTTAAAACCTTTTTTCCACATTTTCCCTTCGCTCAGAAGCGATCCTGATATATTAAATAATTAGATCTTTAAAAACATTGGCACAGACCTGTACATGCATAGGGAGAAAGAGGGAGGGGCTATGAGTGAATGGGCAAAGACCAAATCCCTCTATCTCCCCCTCTCTCTCTCAGTAAAATTTATCTGTTTCTACAAAATACTGACAGCATATTACTTAAATACCAATTTTGAAAATATTTAAATTTGTCAAAATATTCATATCACGGGAAGGGGCGTCCAAAGGTAGTAATCTGCTTAACCAAGCCCCCTCGCAGGAGGGGGTAACCGTCTCCCGCTTCTACCCCCTTTCGGCGCTTCGCGCCTCAGTGAAGCCTTCTGCTTCATTTTCTAGTGCCTACACATATATTTGATGCACGCTACGATACTGATTGACGCTACAATGTGTTTATGATCAAATATCAGAACAAAGCTTTGCTTTATCATTACTTTTATATTATTGTTAAATACATGTTTAAAATATAAACATTTTTACAAATTGCCTGTAAATAAAACAGTTCGTATTTAAAGATACTGACGAAAAATCAATGTTGTGTTCGGGTGTATGCAACATGTTGTACGCGGGGTGTATACCCCTTATTTTACTCTACAGTATTATTGTCTAAAATATCATTGAAAATTTTACTTAACAATTGACTTTTCTGGAAATTTCTATTATTTTTTAAAATTATTTACCAGCTTTGTAATAGCACAACTTCAGGTTTACGAATTCGATTTACTGGGAAAAAATAGATTACACGTTCATCGCACTTTTGGATTTCGTGCACATGGAAATATTTAAATTTGCAAATATCTTTCTTAGATGAACCTATTGAAGAGAAAATAAGTTCAATTGTGTGTGAATGTTATTTGGAGGTCATAGCGCGACCGAATCACAGAACGAGGTGATATATTTTTTCTAAACTAACATTGACCAAACAACTTCTAGGTTATTGCGCGTCGCAACATAGCAATACGGCAGACTGTTCGTGTAATAAATGCAATTTTACTCGAAATTTATTCGTCTCAAATGTAAATATAAGTAATAAACAACAATGTTAAAAAAGTTCACTGGGAAATGAACTTTTAGTTGGTACGTGATCAAATCTACTGAGAAGCCCATCGGGCTTCACAGGATTTGATCGCGTGACAAACTGAAAGTTCATTTCCCACAGAACTTTTTAACATTGTTGTTTATTTCTTAAGTTAATGTACAGGGTACTTTGTTTAACTGTTTTCATGTGATGACCATCAATTCATCCCTTCTTTCGTTTTAAAGGCACCTTATTCAGATCCTTCCTTAATAAATGCTTCACACATGCATCGTTTTGAACATTTTCTCATAATTTCTGTATATTTTTTTCAATATTTTTTAAATGACATTGAAAACAAAAGCACTTGCAAGATTTATTGGAAATATTAAAACGTTAACTTTTATCAGTTCTCTAAGAAATATAGGCCTCTGATTATACATGTATTGAAATCAGAATTTCAGTCACAAGCAATGTATTTAATGCGATTTCCAAGCAATACAGTACCAACCAGACCCAACCTGACACAAAGCAGTCCGAGCAGTCGCGGGGACTGCATTCTGGGACTAGAAGTCCCACAGCAGTCCCAGTGGTCCTAGAGAGCAGTCCCAGCGGGGTTTATTACTTTAATGGGCGGCGCTAACCCAGAAAAACAATGGAACTATAAAAGGCAGTTGAAATTGATTCTGAGTTACTGTAGTATGCCAGGAATCCTAACAAGTATGCGAAGGTCATTTATGAACAGTACACGCATAGAAACAATTTGAAATAATATTCATGGAAGAAAGAAGGCTTTCACACCTACATATATGAATTACACTGACTGAACATGAATATTTAATCACAATTATCTGGTATATTCATGATTAAATTTCTTTATTTTCTGTGATTGATACTGGTTCCAATATTTATTTTTTATACAGAGAATTAAACTTGAATTGATTATTTTCTACCAAAAATTAGCTTTAAATAGATCTTATCATTATGCATGTATAGAACATGACCAATTTCCATACTATCGGGATACTCTAAAGGCATTTTCTTCATGGTAAATTATCACAAAAGCAAAGTTATTTTCACCTCTATGTTTTTTTTAATTCTTTAAAAAAATTGTTTACAACGTAAAGATATCGTCCCTATTTAATAAATCTGTTTGGTGTATATCACTGTTGAAAAAGGTGAATAATAGCGGGACACTTGTACCTATTTCGCTGCATGCTAATGACCATTTCATCGAATACTCTAGAATTTAGGATTCTGCATATGAAAAATTACATTGTTACAAGACATCTATCGATGTCATACCAAAGGTAGATCATTTTTGTTTTTAATATGATTAAATCATGCTGTAAATACAGACATGCATGTATATTTTAGAGCTATTAATTTAGTTTGCATAATAATTTAAATTTATACTTGTAATAAAGTTATCATTACGTGGTTTCTTTTATTCATAATTTAAAGAATTCATAAAGAGAGAAATACTAGTAATTAGATGTATAAAGTATTTGAAAATGAACTTTGAGGAGGATGCATATGTAACAAATTTCTATCAGTTGAAACATAAAATGTATGTATGCTAAGTATTCTAATTAGAAAGTTTTACAATGTATTTAAAACCTTAAAGCTTATAATATAGAATTAGAATTGATGGACGAATTTGATTACTAAAGGTAAATCACGAATCCCCTAATCTTCTATTTTGGAAGTCAAATTTTAAAATGCAGTATTTATATCTTTCTTTAAATTGTCCAAAAAGGCCTGCTTTTGTCAAAAAAAAAATATTAAAGAGAGGCTAGGGTTTTGATTGTATTAGATGCTAAGCTGTATCGATGATAAATGTTGTCTCCTGGCTCCGGCGCACTTTTGATCCTAATTTCTCTTTTACCTAAGGAATTACTAGTATTTGTGGAAAAATGAGACTGAGATCAAAAGTGAGCTCATCTATTTTTTTAGATGTTTTATGGCCCAGAGTCTACATACAACAATTTCAAAAATATATGACATATTATTTATTCTTGTTAGCATTTCTATATTCGTATAACTGAGCATTGTCAAACCCTCTAAATCCGTCACTATACCCTAACTCCATCACTTTCCGGGAACTCCGTCCAGTTTGTAAATGAAAGCGATTGTAACGTAATTTATATATGCTAAAATCTACAATAACATTCAATGCTACAATCACAAGTTCAAACAAGCTAATTCAGAGAATTTGTGTCCCCCGCTTAGGGAAAAAGTAAACCATGCGCTGTTCGGTTGGTGGGGGGATCGAGTCGGATCCCCCTGACTGAATTTGTAGAATTATTATATGTATATATATGTATACAGTATACATACTGAAGCAAATAAAATATACCAATTGTGCCCTGTCCTTATTATATTGTAAATTGATATATAGTTTTAAATTTTATATTCTTATAATAACACCTTTGCACTGCACTCCATGATAGTCATACCACTAGATCACGGAATAGCTTCACATTCGCGAACATTATATGCTAAATATGAAGTCACATACATGTATATATATATATTCACGCTCAATATTGTCAAAAGTTTACACAATGCATGTTGTTTAATTTAACCTTTATTAAACAGCTCTAAAAGATGTAATAAAAAATATTAAGTCCGCCGAGAACCCGTTTTATACAACTCTCCTCATGCCCCTGTGCTAATGTAATACAATAAACACTGATAAAACAAACGGGGTGGGACATTTTGAGAGGGGTTCTAGGAAGTTATTGTATAAAATTATATTGCAAAAGCTCAAATCCTCTTGAAATATCGTCCGGAAAGGATAGTGTTATACACAGACAGAATGTATAAATTTACGATCTTGAACTTTGACCTTTTGACCTCAAAATCAATAGGGGTCTTCCTTAGTCCACAGGGAGTTCTTAAGTAAAATGTCATTGCAAAAGCTCAAAGGGTTCTCGATATATCGCGCGGAAACAAAAGTGTTATAACAGACAGAATTTGCGAATTTAATTATTACCTTGACCTTTTGACTCCAAAATCAATAGGGTTCTTCTTTAGTCCATAGGGAGTTGCTATGCCAAAGCTCAGAGGGTTCCCGAGATATCGTGTGGAAACGAAAGCGTTGCAGACAGACAGAATGACGGACAGACCCAAATTAATATGATCCCCCACTTTTCAAGCGGGGGACAAAAAGCGTCAAAACAAAGATACACTAATTATGTTCCCATAACGAAGTTGGGGAACATATTGTTTTTACTCTGTTTCTTATTATCATGTTCCCCAAACGAAGTTGGGGAACATATTGTTTTTACTCTGTTTCCTAATATTATTATTATGTCGTCCCGAACAAAGTCGGGGACGACAAATTGCTATTGTACGCATGTTTTTGTTCACCAGGCTGTTTCTCGGAGATGGCTGGGACAATCTTCCTGAAACTTTCCTCAAAGGAGGATCGCTCCTTGTAGTTGTGTTGTGTGGTCATTCAGTTTCAAAATGCCTCACGTTGTCATGGAAACTTGCAAAAAGCGACAAATTTTGTCCGCGAGTTTTCTCTCTGCTCCCTTGAACATTCTTCATGAAATTTTAATTTATGTAATTCTTAGTATCTGTAATTGTACTCATTGGATTTAAAAATTGGAAATTGTCAATAGTTTCCATGGAAACAGGGGAAAAGTGAAAATTCTTTAACTTTGATTTTTAAATCAAAGTACTAAAAGTACTGAGAGGACTGATACAAGTTGATGGTTTTCAAAGCTTAGTTATAATGGATGTTGTTTTAGTGATGAAAAAAATGAAAGTCTTGTCAAATTTGGGACGACATAACTTATTGCTTGCAATAGCAGACTTTCTAGATATTATGTTCCCCAAACGAAGTTGGGGAACATATTGTTTTTACTTTTTCTGAATTTTCTACTTAGTTCTCCGGTACTTTTTTGTCCGAGAGTGTTCTTGTTAACTACTCATCCGATCTAGGTAAAACCTTTTTAGGGTCACTAGGTATGTTATGTAGATGTGCGGAACGAAGGTCAATTTGCGCGCACGTGCGTGCATGTGCGCACCAGGGATGGGGTCAATTACATGGAAAAGTAATTAATTAAATTACAATTACTTTCCCAAAACCTTCAATTAAATTACCATTACCATTACATGGATTTTGAAATGTAATTAATTAAATTACAATTACTTTACAAATGTAATTAATTAAATTTCAAATTACTTTCAAGAATACACGTATAAAAGTAAATATTGATGTAAATTCCTTTACATTCATAACATATTATTTTACAACATTTTAAAAATAGTATTATTAATATCTTCATACATTTTCAAATATTGTGTCCCCTAACATATCTATTATATTTGAAGATTTTCCTGCGCACACGTGTAACACGTGAAATGACCAATATAATAGATATAGCAGTAACTTTTTTAATTTTTGATGAAATGCTTTGAAACTCATTATATAAGGATATATTAGGTGTATAGACATGATTCATGGTCAAAATAGCAAGATCTCACGCGCATGCACGTGCGCTTCGCTCCGATTGGCTGAAACTAAAAGTCTAAATATCTTTTTTGTTTTCTGACAAAATTCTTTGAAATTTTGAACATAGTCATACATTATGAAGATCTACAACATGATATATAAATAAGTTGAGAAAACGGACAAAGAACGTACCTCAAGCCCCTTTCTTTCGCTTCGAAAGCATACACTCCGCGCACAACATAGTATACAACCCGCAATTTCGGATATACACGTTTAAAATGCTCCGTCAAGATTCCATACAAAAAGTCCTAGAGAAACACTTGTGACGGAAGCTGTTTTTTTTTTTTCATTTTTGTGAAGTTTTACGCGGTTAAATCTTACGGAATTATAAAACTCGTAAAAAGTATTAAAAATGTAGCAGCACCAAAAATACCCGTCATATGGTATTGATAAATCCTAAGTATACATGTAACTAGATTATCTTTCTTATTTAGTTACACTATTTTATCTTATTATTTTTTTTATTCTATAATTATTCCTTATACATGTATCTGTATCATACATCGAAAGTTTTATGAATATTACTTAAAACATATTTTTTTATTAAATAATACAATAAGGATTGGGCAACAGACAAGGCCTATGTACACCCTCTCCTTTATGAATATTATGAGTATATCGAATATATGACAACTAAACTGCACTGTAAAGCAAGAAAAGCCTTCACAATATACTAAGTAAGTCGCGGTGCCGGAAAAACAAAGGTTTTGTCTATCGTTTCGTTGTTCTTGTATATCTCAAGGTCGATCCACTTATATTCTTATTTCAAACTTGTTAACAACATTCAACTGGAGCATGCACATATGTGAGAAATATGTTCTAACAACATATTAAAAAGATTTTATCAAAATTCTTAGGTGGCAGTGGATAGGTTTTTTTGTGCGATCAAAACGTTTGACTGACGGTTAACTTAATATTGTGCTGCCTTTAAAATGTGCATTGAAAATTTTTAAATTCCCTCTACATGTAATAATGGTATGATGAAGTCCCTTGAGGAATTTGAAGCTTTTAGGAATAAAACATGTACAACTTACACAATGAGCCCTATTAGATGGCGCAGGGACAATCTCAAAATTTCATGTAAATCAAGCCTATTTTCACTATTTCGCCGCAGCCGCAACTGCTTCCAGGCCCGTGCTCATGACCTAAGCTACCACACAAATTGCAGAACAACATTTGTACATACCACTGAACAGCAAGAGATAAAGGCTCAACCACCTCGTTTTCAGGCAACAATTCAGCCTCTGAACCCACCCCGCTTTTATGGTGAAATACCGGAAGAGTGACTTTTGAGCTTAGCTTCGTATTTCTAGTCCATATCCCATGTATAGTAGTAGTGACACTAAAGTGTAACATTTCAATAAAATATACCAGGCCACCGATTCCCTCAAAATGCACCCATAAAGTATTCTAGCTATAAATTACCTATAATATGCATTCAAACCTCAGGTTTCTCTATCTTTTGACTGGTACCGAAACTATCCTCTGCCACCTTTAACTTTGAAAGTTTGTCAAGCAAGTAAAAAAACCTTGCTCCATTAAAAAAAATGCAATTCTGAGTAAAAATGTACCAAATATGTCTTTCTGCATTGAGAAATAAAAAAGTTATGGCCAAATAAGAGACGTCACCGATCCTCGGTCAACCACTTTAACCCTATATTGTTTGTTACACATAAAACAAAAGCAATTCTAACAATTCCAAAATGATCAATATACCATCGAAAAAGTATTAAATGGTTATTTTAATCTATTTCAAAATACAGTTATATGTAAAAGTCATATATAAAGTGCACATCTTGGTGAAATGTACTCACATGTATCAGATATTCCCCAAATTTTCATGTTCCTTGAAGTTCCATTTTATCTCTTTTTCCTTTGGTTTTATATATCTATAACTTCTTTGCCAAGTTAAAACCCCTTTAAACTTTCAAGATTTTTATCATGATTTGCAAAAAAAACCCTCTTGCATCAAATGCTAAAGAAGAAGTGTCCAGGAAATGGCAGTTCAACGCCCTAATCCTCCAGCCATTACTTCAGTGTAGTGAAAATGCTCTGTAAAAATCTGTTTTTCTTAGATGCATTCTTTCTAAGTGTCTGATATTCATTTCCAACAGATCTGAGTAATCAAATACATACATTTCATTCTCCTGAATATTAAAAGTAATTATTCTGTCCTTCCTGGGCAATTGTGGGCAGATTATATTGGCTTAGCAGAATTCAACAATTACATGAAAATGCATATTTTATTGATATTACTTAATTAAATATGCAATATAAACTCTTTGTTTTCTAATTATTCAAAGAAAAATAGTCATTTCATATCAAACCATTGAAAAATTTAGATTCTGTCACATTTTAAAATAGATAAATAAAACAATTGAAAGGGGGTGCATTTTTCTTGTAAACACAATCTGAAACACATCTTTGACTCAGACACATTTCACCAACTCTAATACTATTTGGTTGGAAACTGAAGATTTAATTCTAGAATTTTTGAATTCCCTCAAAATGGTTGCATACCATTCACATTATCACAAGTTGTGTAATTTCATTACATGTAAAAGTGATAGTCTTAGATTTGTCCACTTAAAGTCAAGATCTAGTAAATGAAAGGTGCAAGCCTCCAACTTTCTTTAATTCAACAAATGTATTCAGTCATTTAGCTTTATAGCCAATCATATATAAATTGAATAAATTTATCAAGATTTTTACAACGTTTAGATCTGTAGCTCTCTGCTTTATATGCCCATTTCCTCAAGCAAAGAGCTATCTTTCTGCAGCTATTCGCAACAATTCATATTCATGCACATTTTGTTCAAAAATGAAAAAAAAAATCGTACTCGGTGATTGTATACTGTAATATAAGGAATAAATGTGCCATAACTTTCTCAATTCACTAATAACAAGGGGTATTGGAAGAATTGATATCCCTTAACAGTTAACTGAAGAACAGCTTTGAGTAAATAAAGAATTCAATACTCTTCAAGTACCTGATATCTTTCCCACCGACTTAAATACATAAGATTCCGGATGTTACGTCGGAATCTTCTAGGATGCCTACCGAGTTCTATAAAATGTCTAAGGCTTAAATGCATCTATCACTGGGGAAATACGAATGTGTCAAACGTTCCGGCAACAAGAATACAAAAAATTCCAACGATAGAATAGCTCTTTATTATCAGTATTAACTTAGGTCGGTAGAGTGAAATCTGGAAATCCAAAAATTGCACCCGCAAAATCTGAAGCCCATGACTTAAGGTGGCTCATTACATCCACAGTTTATTTTAGATTTCATTACAGTACCACTTATAATGTAGATTTCAAATATCCAGATGAGGGTATTGTTATCATAAATATTTTTAGAGAATTTTTTAGCTTTTGTCTAATTTTAGTGAAATGCTTTATTTTAAGTTTATTATTGCCAGAATTTTGAGAACTTTCAGTGTCAAATGATGGGCATCTTGTTCAGACAAATACACACAGTGAAAATACCTAATATTAGCGAGCGCAGCGAGCGTCGCGAAGACGCTCGTAACTGCGAGCTCTAACGAGAAGGCCTGGGCGAAGAAAAAAATCGGACAGAATTTTTTGCCGCAGTAATTTGGACCCACAATGCATTGCTTCGTTCACAAAAGCTAAAGCAATATTCTCGCGAGAATAAGAACATAAGTTAATTGAATAATAAACTTTCCTTGATTTAATAAATTTGTTACAGAAAAATAGTCAGTAAAACGGTCATTCATTTAAATTAGCCCTGTTCGGGCTTCGGTTTAGTAATTAATAAAAGCAACATGCATACGACGTAATGTGACGTCAGAGTCTTAGACGCGCCGAATGTCACGTGCGGTTTGACGAGCCCGATCTACATGAAAACTGGATAAGTATCTGCGCTCGCCTAACGGTCGCACCGTCAACAAATTACCTAATATTAATTGTATTAGGAAATTAATTCTCTCCTAAAAACAATTAATGTTATTATCTTTTTTGTCTGTGCATAAAACATTAAGAAAATGAGTTCTGAAAAGACAAGGAATGTTTTTCAATGAATACATGTGACAAATTGAATGAAGAATCTTTAAACGAAATGAAAATTCCAATTCAAGAAAACATTTGGTATAAAAAGTCTACTTTCAAGAGTTATCTTTCCTAATTACACAAGACTCAAAACACTTAAGAACGTTTGTATTACATCTAAAATTCAGATCAAATCTTTAAATCGGCAGAGTATATATTTAAATCAATAAAGCAAATATAAACTAGTGCTAATTGTAACGGGAACCGCTACATATGTTCCCCAAACGCTTCAAAAGTCCCTTTTGGTGCCTTATTTTCACTAAGATTCATTCCCTTTAAGCTTCATTAAATAAGTCAAACTCTATGCATTTTAAACATTAACAACATTTTCCTGAACTATACCAAGTATATTGCAAATTTTAGCATTGTACTCATGCGCAGGTGATGTACATATATTCGTATGATGACCACATCATCTTGTCTACACTATTAATATATTTTAATGTATCGAGTATTATAGCATTTAAACAAAACGTATAAAAGTTACGGCTAAATCAAGTATATTGGTCATAAGCATTAAACGCGTGCGCACGTACATGCATGTGCGTAATGACTATATCAATCTGTACACCATAATACATTTGATATACTAAATATCAATGCATTTATTCAAAAAAGTGTTATTGAAAATACGCTAAATGTCATTTTACGCATTGCACGTGAGTGCATGCATGTACATAATGACTACTATAGTATATCTTAAATTCCTGTAGGAATTCATTATGTCTATCTTTTTTCTAAATTTCATCCTGCTATGCCGACAATTAAGAGAGTTATAGCCATTTGAAGTTTTAACTAATCAGATTGCAGCGCACGTGCATGCGCGTGATTTCATGAAAGTTTTTATATATCATATCATAGTACATTATTATTTATGACTATGTTTTAAAATTCCAAGTTTTTTGTCAAGAAACAAGAAAGATATTGAGACTTTTGTTGCAGTCAATCAGAGCAAAGTACACGTGCATGCGCGTGGGTTCTTGCTATTTTGACCAATTCATCTTATCTACACTACTAAAATATCCTTTTATCTCGGATTCCCTATAAATCAAACAAACAACATGGATGTTATTTTGCTTGTTAAATATGGCGCTTCTGGCCACGATCAATTTGCTGGGGTTACCACAGGGCTGCCCCACAATCAACAATCAATACAACAAATGTGACGACCCAAATCGGGCGGATCATGCACTGGATAGGTCACAAGTGCATGAACGTCACCAATGCAATAATCAATCAAATTCAATCAATCAATTATTAATCAATCAGTCCATCAATCAATTCAAATATCTATCAAGTCAATTACTTGTCAATCAATCAATTATTAATCAATCAGTCAATTCAAATGTACATCAAGTCAATAAACAATGGAATGAGCGTAAGAATATGTGTTGCACTCGTCCAATTGCGTTGAGGTGCGACGGAATACGCAAACACTAGGAATTCCAACCACGATATGGCTGAAGTATACGCTACCCATAACAGGCACACATCACGGTATAGGTAAAATGGAGACTTCATCAACGCGACATTGGTTAAAGTGGACGTTAATGTACCTAACAGGCAGTCTTTGCAGAATACGCAATCACACAGCATTCACTAATGCAACATGTTGATGAAGAAGCTGGACCAAGCAGGGCACCATTTAGGAATATTGGAGCACACGATTATCGCTACCACATCGGCTCTTGTTGATGCAGGACCAAGCAGGTAGTCTTCAGCTACAATGACATAACAAGAACAGCAGTATTTGCTCTAAAACAAGAGGAGGGTGGGTGGGAAAAATTAAAACATTGCAACAATTCAACTTCATAAAATTTTCCATGACCTTACCGTTTAATTGCTTCATCGAGAAAGGAAGAGGAGGAAACAAGTAAATATTAGACTATATATGCAAATGGACCTAAATTATCCGGAATGATAGGTTGTGACTTAGGGTGAATATAATTATATATCTGAAAGGACTAAAGATATCTGGAATGGAGGGACATAGGGTTACTGAAATAAAGTCACTTTTCCGAGACCAGGCTCGTATAAGTGGTGTTATTTCAGATTCCCTATAAATCAAACAAACAACATGGATGTTATTTTGCTTGTTAAATATGGCGCTTCTGACCGCGGTGATCAATTTGCTGGGGTTACCACAGGGCTGCCCCACAATCAACAATCAAACCGCCACTGGTAACCTATTATCCAAATTTACATGTGTTAATCAGGGTCCTAAAGTAAGTATTTCATTCGAGGTATTGTTTATTGAAATCATTTTTTTTTAAAGAAAATTCAATAAATGTCATTTTAATAAGAACTCTACCTCGTGCTTATTTTTGCCAACTAGAACATAGCACATAGAAAATGTTCAAACACCTGTTCTCTAGTATATGTATTAAATCAGATGAGCTAGTGACCAAATTGAAGGGGGTCGATCTAGGATCTAATTATGTAGCGCCAAAAACCTATTATGTCCCTTGCAATTTTATAAAATAAAAGAAGACATTAAATGAAGATTTTATTTTACATATACAAAACAAATGTTTGAAAATTTCTTTTTTTTAATTTGATTTGAATTGCAAAATTTGAGAAGAAATCTAAGGTTTAAGTTTGCCCTGATTTCAAATAAAATCAACCCGATAAAATAACCACAAAATTAAATCAGAAAGTTTGTCATTCTGATGCAGTTAACAAGGATCGAGAATTCAACTTGCTTAATAAGTTGATATTTCCATTTCTAATTGTTTTCTCTATGATAAACACTACAAAAGTCCATCTTGTTTATTTCTTTGTAATTCCTGTAGCATGTATACTGAGTATTTCTCTATTTAAGGTATTTCCATCCTCCTATGATGTTATAGGTTTTTGCAAAAAACTTTTATTACCTTTAAATTCATGCCAAGTAGAACAATATTTTGTATAAGAATGCTTTTCAATAGGTCTAATGATAAATATTGTTAAGTAAAAGAATTTTTAAAAATATTTATTTCCTTTTTTATAAAAATGTTGACGATGGCAATAACTCCTTCTCAGCGATCTTCATTCAGCCATTTTCTTTATAGTACTTCTTATGTTTAATAGTTTCCCTGGTATTCACAATTCAAAATTATCTTAGAAGTAGCAAGTATATCTGAACTTTCAGCATCAGAGTTATGCATTTGAACCAGTTCTTACATGTTTTTTATAATGTTTACAAAAAATTTACAATTTTTCATGCTGACATATACTTCTGTTTATTTTTGTCTGCTATCTATAATAATATGGCCACCTATACATTTTTTTTGCAATAATTAGTAGATTTAAACTTTTATCAAATAAAAAAAAATAATTGCAGTTTTTGTACTTTGAACCATTACAAATTGTGAGGGTGGAAAAACCGTAAATACTACTGAAAGGTCAAATGTCAACCTGCATGTATATGAGTGGCGTATGAATACACTGAGGGAAAAAAAGATGTTTCGTTTAATTCTTTACAAAGTAATTAGATACGATATACCTTTTTTCAAACAAAATAAAAACTGAATTATCTACGGATCAAAAGCAAGTCGCTATCGCAACGCTGCCCACTATCACCTAGGCCTCGCGAGGCCGAGAACTCCACTTTCGGAAACAACTTATCTGAATCACGTCGAGAAATTGGCACAGCTACACACGCCATCATCTGATACAGACATCGTCCCTCAGTCATTAACATCCGATTGCGTAAGCAGCTCATCTTCCTCTGCTTTTTAACATCCGCACAAATCGTTTTCCTGACCAACTCCAGTTTCATCAACTTAAACCTTACATTCAATATGGCGGCGGAAAAGTGACCAAGGGCTTAAACACATGTTTGTGCTTTCGACAACCGAAAAGTTGGTCACATATAGAATTAAAGTTAACAAAATTGCTTAAATTGACAATAATTTAAAATTCTTTTGTCGTCTATTTCATAAATGTTGATATTTGACTACCGTTATTAAACAATCATTTAATTTGTTTCGTGTTTTTATGGGACTATTTTTTATAGTAATATTTGACGTCAAGGAGCGGGATGCCCGTTAGGCAAATTTTCCTATGTTTCCCACTATCGTTGATGCCTTGGCATGATCTTCCTACTAGACAGGAATTCCAAAAATTGTTTGTAATATAGTGCAACCAAACAGTCTTTTTATTGTGAAATTGAAATTGTTGAATATATTTCCTGTTGCGATTGATGTATAATATACTGAACAAAAAAAAAGGTATATATCTAAAAATACACTTTTTTTACTTTGATTCAAACGTAAACTTTTACAACAAAATGTTCTAAATAGGAGACATAAGCAACGGTCAATTGTGATGAAAAAACTCGGGTCATTCAAACGTAACCCCTTTTTACTCTAAGTGAGCACAATGGGAAAAAGCCCGTGCTCGAGAACGTCAGACCACGTGTATCTGTACAATTCTTGGCGTAGAAAATCCTTGTCATTAGTCCTCAACGAAAATCTAAAATTTGGTTAAATTTCTGCGTTTTTTTTAAATGCCCCGATTGTCCAAAGATAAAAGTGAGCGTTCCATGGGGATGCTCCAAGCAGGCATGTCCCAAAATGCTGTTGCGGCGACAGTTTAACAAAACAACTCAGAAGACAATGAGCCTACTCTGGAGACGTTTCCAAACCACTGGATCTACTGATGACCGGCCCCGCAGTGGAAGGCCTAGAGTTACTACCCTTAGGGAGGACCGTCAAATCCGTTTGCTCCATCTGCGAAACAGATATTTAACTGCGGTAGATTCTGCTCACAATGCTTTAGGGAGGAGGATTAGCCCTCAGACAGTGCAAAACCGACTGAAGCATTGCGGTTTGAGAGCCCGTAGACCTTACAGAGGGACAGAACTAACAGATCGGCATAAGACTTCGCGACGGAATTGGGCACAACATCACTTGCGCTTTAGTTTGCAAGACTGGTCCAGAGTACTCTTCAGTGATGAGTATCGTTTTAGTTTGAAATTTGTCGATGGAAGAACCAGTGTTTGGAGAAGACGTGGGGAGCGTTTTGCTGGTTGCTGTGTGACGGAAGTAGACAGATTCCGGGGTGGTAGTGTAATGGTTTGGGGAGGAATTTGTGGAGGAAACCGCACAAGACTTGTTGTAGTGAACGGTACGCTGACGGCTCAAAGATACAGAGATGAAATTCTCTCTCCAGTTGTACTGCCGCATCTTCGCACCAATGGTCCTGGTTTAACATTCCAGCAGGACAACGCAACAGCGCACACGGCTCGAGCAACCAGATATTTCCTGACTCAAAACAACGTGGATGTTCTTGACTGGCCCTCAAAATCTCCGGATCTCTCGCCAATTGAACATGTTTGGGATGAGTTTGGTAGGAGGGTAAGGAGTCACAGAGTCTCTTACAACTGGCCACAGAACTAGAAGAGGAGTGGAATATTATCTCGGGACTCGTAATCCGACGATATGTATCCTCTATGCGTCGCAGATGTGTCGCAATAATGAATGCAGGCGGTGGTCATACACGGTACTGACTTGTGAAATGCAATTATTCATTTCAAACAAACGAATGGCAGAGGTCTTTAAGGAACCCCCATTGGCTGCATACAGACTCCCTAGGAACCTAAAGGACATGGTAGTAAGAACCAGACTGGACAACCAATTTCCTAACAGGGGCTTTAAAACTTGCTCTGACAGAAGATGTCTTCTGACACAGACAGTTTCAACAGCCCTGTTACAGGCCGCAGCTACAAAATTCTAGGAAGTTTGTTCTGTCATACTGACAACTGCATTTATCTCATCAGTTGCAAAGTTTGCTCCAAACAGTATATTGGTGAAACAGGAGATCTCCGCAGGAGAGTCAATAACCACCGTTCGACCATTAGGACCAAAAAACTCAATGAACCCGTTGGGGAACAAAAAGAGAATGACTAAGTTTCCTTCATTAAATTTAAAGTTTCTGATTTATATCACGAAATCTTGAACATCTTTTGTCCAAGCTAGCTTATTCAAATACCCCCCTTTCCAAGATGTAAAGCATCAAATAAATAGAATTTTGACCCCTTGCAACCCCTTATTACGTAACATATGATAAAATTTTATAATATGTTGTTGCAAATCGTTAAGATGAATATCTTTGAATCTGTAATGTATCACAAAATATTTATCATTAAAGAGTTAGAGATGAAAGACTTTTGGTCCCTCTGAGCCCCTAATTTGAGGTGTCAGTCCCTTTTTCTTGATATCAAACGAAAGGTCTTAATGGGGCCATTTTACAAAAATTCAAAGTATGCATATTGTTTAAAACATTATTCTGACCATCTTTTGTTCAATATTGCTTATCAAAATATTCCCCCTTTTCGAGATATGAAACGTCAAAGATTTAGCACTCTGGCCCCTTGTAACCCCTAATTACGTAACATATGATCAAAATTTTATAATATATTGTTCCGTTGGAGACGGAAGACCTTAACTAGATGAGAACTCGTTCAAGCAACGAGTAGGTCTTCCGTCCGATTTTTCGATAAGATGAGAAATGATTTTGACCATTATCTTTGTTAAACATACTGATTTCAAGGCTTCTCTCTTTTGATGAAATTCTTTTTAATAAAGATAACATTATCTAATAGTAATCGATGAAAGTCGTAGCCCTTCTAGACCCCTTATTTAAGGGGTCAGACATTTGTCTTCATATCAAATGAGAAGGCTCGTGATTTTTTTGTTCAATAAGTATTCATAAATTTCTCTACGTTTTCAAGCTATGTAAAATAGAAATATATAGGGGCCGGCCCTTCAAGTCCTTAATGTGGTCGTTTTACAGAAATTGAATGGTTGTATATTGGTAAGAATAAGATTCTGGACATCTTTTATTCAATATTGCTTATCAAAATATTTCTCCTTTTCGAGATATGAAGAAGCAAAGAAGTAGAATTTTGGCCCCTTATTACATAACATATGATCATGTTTTTACAAAGTATTGTTTCAAATTGTTAAGATAAACATTTTTGCTTTATAAATGTATAACAAAATCTTGATAGCTAAAGAGTTATAAATCAAAACGTTCTGGCCCTTCTATGCCCCTTACTTGAGGGTTCAGACCCTTTTTCTTCTTATCAAATGAAAGAACTTGTAATTCTGAACAACTTTTATTATATATCCTTTAACAAATTATTTACTGGTACAAAGATATAAAAGAAAACGTATCAAAATTTGCGAGATACTTGTGAGTCTATTTTTCGAGCCCAGGTGAGCTTCAAATCCTTTTGCGCTGGAAAGATATAAACTCAAAAAAGCAATTCTACTATCCTTCCTCTATCTTCACTGAAAATCTCAACTCAATATCTTCATTCCTTTTTTAGTGATTGCCTGGACAAGCTGAACCTCTAAAAATCAGAAAATCGTCCATATCTCACGACCGGAAGTGACGACGTACATATAAAATATTTCCAATAAGGTTCAGACCAATATCTATCAGATCTGAAAGTTTCGTGAAAATCAACCAAGCCGTTTCCGAGAACTCGCGTGCACAAAAATCACTAGATAAGATCTCGTTGCGAGCAACGAGTAGGTCTTCCGTTCGATATTTCGATGAGATGAGATATGATTTTGACTATGATCTTTGTTACAAAATAATGATATCAAAACTTCTCTCACTTGATTTAATTGTTTTCATTTATTCAACAATATCAAATACTTATAGATGAACGTAATTTGTCCCCTAATTTTAAGGGCCAGTCCCTTTTTCTTGATTTCAAATGAAAGGTCTCGTGATTTTGAAGACTTTTTGTTCAGCACATATTCACATATTTCTTTTCGTTGAAGAGATATCTTGAATGAAAATATTTAGGGGCAACCTCTCCAAGTCCTTAATAGGACTGTTTTTTTTATCTTCAAACGATGCATATTGTTCGGAACATTATTCTGACCATCTTTTGCTCAATGTTGCTTATTAAAATATTCCCCCTTTTCGAGATACAAGCCGTCAAAGATTTAGCATTCTAGCCCCCTGTGTCCCTTACGTAATATATTATGACATTTTCAGTATATATTGTTGCAAATCGTTAAGTTGAATATCTTTGCTTCAGTAATGTATCACAAAATATTGATCATTAAAGAGTTAAAGACGAGAGACTTTTTGCCCCTCTATGCCCCTAATTTGAAGGGCTAACCCCATTTTCTTCATATCCAATGAAAGGATCTTACTATATTGCACATTTTTTATAATATATGTATTAATAAAATATTAGCCAGTAAAAAGATATAAGACGTATCAATTTTTGCGAGATGCGTATGAGCCTATTTTTCGAGCCCAGGCGAGCGTCGATGCCTTTTTACCTGGAAAGCTCTATATGCAAAATGTCACATCTACTATCCTTCCTCTACCTTCACTGAAAATCTCAAGTCGATATCTTAAGTCGTTCAGGAGGAGATCTCAGGACAAACCGATCCTCTAAAAATCAGAAAATCGTCCATATCTCACGGCCGGAAGTGACGTCATCAACGACGAAAATTTCCGACAAGGTTCAGATGAATATCTATCAGATCTGAAAGTCTGGTGAAAATCGGGCGAGCCGTTTCCGAGAAATCGCGTGCACAAAATCGGTAAGAAAAATAATAAAAATAACTAGATGAGATCTCGTTGCGAGCAACGAGTAGATCTTCCGTTGAATTTCTCGATAAGATGAGATGTGATTTTGAATGAGATATTAGTTAAAAGATATTGCAGTAAGTTTTCCTTCATTAAATTTAAAATTTCTGATTTTTATCACGACATTCTGAACATATTTTGTTCAATATGGCTTATAAAAATGCTCCCCCTTTTCGAGACGTAAAGCATAAAAAAAATATAGCATTTTGGCCCCTTGTAACCCTTTTTACGTAAAATATGACCAAAATTTTGTTGCAAATATATTGTTGCAAATCAGTAAGATGAATACTTTTGCTTCAATAATGCATAATAAAATATTGATCATTAGAGAGTTGAAGATAAAAGACTTTTGGTCCCTCTGAGCCCCAAATTTGAGGACTCCGTCCCTTTTTCTTGATATCAAAAGACAGGTCTTGTGATTTTGAAGAATTTTTGTTCAGCATTTACTCAGAGATTTCTTTTCGTTGTGGAGATATGCTAAATGAAAATATTTAGGGGCCATCGCTACAATTCCTTAATGGGGCCGTTTTACAAAAATTCAAAGTAGGAATATTGTTTAGAACATTATTCTGGCCATTTTTTGTTCAATATTGCTTATTAAAATATTTACTTATTTTGAGATATAAAGCGTCAAAGATTTGACATTCTGGCCCTTTGTGACCCCTAATTACGTAACATATGATCAAAATCTTATCACATATTGTTGCAAATTGTAAAGATGAATACTTCTGCTTCAGTAATGTATAACAAAATATTGATCATTAGAGAGTTATAGATAAAAGATTTTGGCCCTTCTGATTCCCTAATTTAAGGGGTCAGCCCCTTTTTCTTGATATCAAAAGAAAGGTCTTGTTATTTTAAAGATTTTTTGTTCAACATTTATAAAGAGAATTCTATTCGTTGTGGAGATATGCTAAATGATAATATTTAGGGGCCATCCCTACAAGTCCTTATTTGGGCCGTTTTACAAAAATTCAAAGTATGCATATTGTTTAAAGCATTATTCTGACCATCTTTGAATCAATATTGCTTGTTAAAATATTCCCCCTTTTTGAGATATAAAGCGTCAAAGATTTGACATTCTGGCCCCTTGTGACCCCTAATTACGTAACATATGATCAAAGTTTTATTATATATTGTTGCAAATTGTTAAGATGAATACTTCTGCTTCAGTAATGTATAACAAAATATTGATCATTAGAGAGTTATAGATAATAGACTTTTGGCCCTTCTGATTCCCTAATTTGAGGGGTCAGCCCCTTTTTCTTGATATCAAAAGAAAGGTCTTGTTATTTTAAAGATTTTTTGTTCATCATTTATTCAGAGATTTCTATTCGTTGTGGAGATATGCTAAATGATATATATAGGGGCCATCCCTACAAGTCCTTATTTGGGCCGTTTTACAAAAATTCAAAGTATGCATATTGTTTAAAACATTATTCTGACCATCTTTTGTTCATTATTGTTTGTTAAAATATTTCCCCTTTTTGAGATATAAAGCGTCAAAGATTTGACATTCTGGCCCCTTGTGGCCCCTTATTACTTAACATATGATTAAAATTTTATCATATATTGTTGCAAATTGTTAATATAAATACTTTTGCTTCAGTAATGTATAACAAAATTTTGATCATTAGATAAAAGACTTTTGGCCCCTCTGAGCCCCTAATTTGAGGGGTCAGCCCATTTTATTGACATCAAATGAAAGATCCTGTGATTTTGCACATTTTTTCTTCAATATGTTTTAACAAAAATTATGCACAGGTATGAAGATATGAAACAAAATTTGTCAAATTTTGTCAGATATTTCTGAGACATTTTTTCGGGCCCTATCGAGCGCCGGCGCCTTTTGCGCTAGAAGGATTTGGAGACCCAATTACAACTCACCAAACCTTTCTTTATTTACACTGAAAATCTTAAGTGGATATCTTAAGTCGTTTCGGAGGAGTTTCCTGGAGAAGCCGACCCTCTGAAAATCAGAAAATCGTCAATATCTCACGACCGGAAGTGAAATAATCATAAAGCAAAAAAACCTATCAAGATCAATTGAATATCTTTCAGATCTGAAAGTTTGGTATAAATATGACGAGTCATCTCTGAGAAATCGCTTGCACAAAATCGGTTGGAAGAAAAATAATAATAACTAGAAACGATCTCGTCGCGAGCAACGAGTAGGTCTTCCGTCCGAATTTTTGAATAGACGAGATATTTTCACTATGATCTTTGTTAAGACATGATGATATCAAGACTTCCCTAATTTGATTTATTTGTTTGATTTATATATCATCAAACGTCTATAGATGAAAGTCTGTTGGCCCCTCTAGGCCCTTTAGTTGAAGGGTCAGCCCCTTGTTCTTCATATGAAATGATGAGGCTCTGAAATTTAAAGTCTTTTTGTTCAAATAACTTTTCAGAATTTCTTCTCGTTTTCGAGCTGTGCAGAATAGAAATATTTAAGGGTCAGCCCTTAATGGGGCTTTTTTTCGAAAGTTAAATGGTTTTATATTTTTTAGAATACAATTCCGAACATCTTTTTATTCAATGCTGCTTATCAAAATATTTCTCCCTTTGGAGATATAAAGAATCAAAGATTTAGCATTTTTCCCCTTATGACCCCTAATTACGTAACAATGATCACATTTGTACAATATATTGTTGCAGATCGTAAAGATAAACATTTTTGCTTCAGTAATTTATAACAAAATATTGTTCAATAAAGAGAAATCAATCAAGGACTTTTGGCCCTTCTGAGACCCTAATTTGAGGAATCAACCCCTTTTTCTTGGTATAATATAAAAGCTCTTAACATTCTGCTTAACCTCTCTTCAATATGTTTTAACAAATTGTGAACAGGTAAGACGATATGAAACGAAAGGTGTCAAATTTTGTGAGATGTTTCTGAGACATTTTTTTGGCCCGACCGAGCTCCGGTACCTTTTGCGCTAGAAAAATTTGGACACCCATATACAATTCAACAAACCTTCCTTTACTTTCACTGATAATATTGACTCAATATCTTAAGTCGTTTACTAGGAGTTATCTGGACAAGCTGACCCTCTTAAAATCAGTAAATCGTCCATATCTCACGACCGGAAGTGACGACGTACTTATA
Organism: Saccostrea glomerata; assembly: GCA_003671525.1. Classification (NCBI taxonomy): domain Eukaryota; kingdom Metazoa; phylum Mollusca; class Bivalvia; order Ostreida; family Ostreidae; genus Saccostrea; species Saccostrea glomerata. The sequence continues at coordinate 254,870 of PRKT01000712.1, forward strand.
AAAAATTTCCAATAAGGTTCAGATCAATATCTATCAGATCTGAAAGTTTCGTGAAAATCGACCAAGCCGTTTCCGAGAACTCGCATGCACAAAAATCGGTAAGAAAAAAAATAATAATAATAATAGGGAAAAAGAAACCGAACGAAAACAATAAGGTCTTCCGTTGGAAACGGAAGACCTTAATAATAATAATAATAGGGAAAAAGAAACCGAACGAAAACAATAAGGTCTTCCGTTGGAGACGGAAGACCTTAACTAGAATCTTGTTGCCATGGCAACAAATAAGTCTTCCGTTCTTCTAAATCTGTAAGACTGTGCTTTTTTCTGTGCAAAAAACATCGATATCATATGTACTCTGAAAGGGAAAAAAATGCAAAAAGGTCTTTTAGTACTTAAGGTACTTTGATTTTCATGATCAATCTTGTTCTGTTGCATTTTGGCACTCATAAGAGCTATACGTGTATCATAGACAAACCAACAGACGAACGAACACCGTACTCTCATAAACTTCACAGTTTTTATGTTCTAGCACAATTGTGATGGTGTTATAAAAATGTCATGGACTAAATTTAGTACCACATTAACCGTAAAGTCGTTGATTTTTTAAAGTAATACTATCGAGATTTGCCAGCAGAAAGATTATTCAATAACAGGAATTATTCAGCAATCGATTAAATGTTGTTTAACATCCCTCTCAAGAATTTTTCAGAAGGAGAAGCCTCCATTCGTCGGTGTAGACTTCAAAATGTTGTCCTATAATTTGGCGCTTATCGCCATTGAGCAGTGAGGATTTTTTTGAGCCAGTACTATACCATCTGACACATGGGACCTCGATTTAAATGATTTCACCTGAAGGAACGGTCTCCACGTCCCGCAGTTGGAAGTCCATAATACAGATATATGATGCTTTAGCCATGTTTTAATTTTATTTTTCATTTCACAAATTTGTTGCATCAGATTTTCTTAAAGATCATCCTTAATAAAGATCATTTCGAACAACTTTATTGCAATGCATACAGTGTCCGGTGATTTTGATTGACTGTTCAATACATGTGCACTTCGTGTGATAATTCTTCAGCAGAAAAATATACAGAGAGTGACTATGACGGACTATGAAATCAGAAAATATTCAATAAAGAATGGGTACAACTGATATAGAACTGATTTTTAGTCTATTTGAACCAGCTAAATGGATAGGATAATCGGGATTAAAAGGGAGTATCTCTCTCTCTCTCTCTCTCTCTCTCTCTCTCTCTCTCATACGTAAATTTCAGTATCTTGCGTAATGAAAAATGTACTATTGTAGAGTATGAATTTTGTATATATGTTAATGGTAATTATAACCAAATGTTCCAGATTCAATTGTATAACGAATTCATAATTCAAAGGCCGATAGTTGCAAGAATGTCTCCGAATATAAATCAAGGGGGGGGGGGGGGGGGCTTCAAAAGAATTACATACACAGTAATTTTATGAATTATAAGGAAAATACGTAAGGTTGAATACGTGCATACATCTAATCATATAGCATTGCATAAAATTGTGTTCATTCGTATACTTTATCCAACATATCAACAGACTTTTGCAGGTGTTTTTGTATCATGTTTTTTTTAGAGAAGCATTATTTCACACAGAAACGCGTAACTTTCACATAATGTGAACCCTTTGAGTATTGTATTTCACAAAAATCCAAGAATCGCTTTTTCTCATCTTTTATAACTTCTCGGGTATATAAAAGTATAGATCATGTATAATAAATAACACTATAAGACTTTTAATCAATGAAATATACGTGTTAAAACCAAATCCAATCTAAAGATTGATTTTCTTTCTTTTAAGTTGCAGATATCTATTTATTTCTAAAGGCTTTACACCTACTCTTCTATCTCTCAGTCCCCTTTTGAGTACATATAATATTTTAGAATCGAAAATAAAAAACCGAATTCCGGGATAATTTCGCATTCAAATTAGAGAATGAATTAAGAATATTTTTTTAAATATAATCATAACAGACATTATAGATTTACACTACGCTGACAATTTTAAACTAAGCATATACTGAAAGCAGTAACCAACGTAATCTTTCATGGAGAAGTGGATATGGAAACTCAAAGTCTAATTATTTTTTTTATGTGAAAAGTGTGGATATAGACGTCTGCGACGTCATGGATACTACCTCCGCCTTTATCTCGAAAGTTCTATTCCCACTTACAAGTCAGAGTTATCTATCTTTGCTCATTGTCACTACGTAAATAGAGAAAATGAATTTATTGACGGAACCTTAAATCTCCAAAATGCAGAATCCGATTGAATAAATAATATGTTTAGTATTTTTGTAGAATAATTTGTATATACATCGCTGTAATGTATCCTGTGTACAATATTATTTTCTTCAAAGTGCTTAGTTGACACAGAACGGATATTTTGTTTAAGATATAAATTTTTAAATCAAAAACTTTCAATATACAGACTAACACTACACAGCCAAATTTAAACTAATATGCATATAGTGAATTAAGTAATATGCAAAAGAGAGAATATTGAATGTGTAAATATGTTGATCTGGAGAGCGTATATGTGTCTCTAACGTCATCAATACTATTTCCGCCTTTATCTCGAAAGTTCTATTCTCATTCACAGGTCAGAGTTATCTTTCTTTGCCCACCTTATACATACTACGTAAATAGAGAAAATTTCGGTAACGAAAATATACAAAATGCGGAATCTGATTAAAAAACAAATTATATATTTAGCATTTCTAGAAAAATGTTTGTTTTACATAAGAATATCTTGAAAAAATATCTAAAAACAAAAAAATCAAAAATTGACCAAAAACAAATTCACTTCCGGTTCGGACAGGAAGTACTGGAAACACACGAAAACAACTTCAAAACAAATAGAATATCATGATCTAATACTCCTGTAAATTTCATATCTTTACCTCAAACCGTTTCCGAGAAAACTGCCGGACAAAAGT
>PRKT01000713.1:13437-27047 GCA_003671525.1 Saccostrea glomerata
AGAGCTGCAAGAGTTGTTGCTACCAACAAGGTAAGGAAGAAAGGAAGAGTATGTTTTGTGATAATTTTTGTGATATAATAAAAATATAATTAATTTTGTTCTTTCTCAGCTTTTGTTTTATTGTTACTGATTAAGCCAAATTTTTCCATATAAAGTAATTGATGATATACTGTGTATTGATTAAATTTTTAGTGAGCACTGAAAGGTATAACAAAACAGTTATAGACTGGGATTAGGGCAACATATGATTTGTTGGACCCGGTATTTTTTCGTCACATCTTTTTATTATATTTTTAAGATTTCATAATTTATAAGAACATTGAATATGTTATGTCTATGCAAAATTGTGTTAGTATTGATTGCATGCTAACAAAGTTATAAACATTGTCTACGACTTTTTGGGACAACCCTCGTATATGTCTACGGAGTTATAGAATTATAGAATATTCTATTGTATTATTTGAAGAAACATGACGAAAAATTTCGCATAAAAATGAATATAATACATGTACAATAATAATATACAAATACATGTATATAGGGTCGGGTACTTTAAAATAGGCAAGATAAAAACCGCTTAAAATTTTGTGTGATTTATAATCCAGCTATGAATCTCGTTAATCAAACATGTAAACCTACTGCTTTAGAATACATTTACATGCCAGCTGTCAATATCAATATCAGGGATGTTTATACCCATTCCAATAGCAATGGTGCATATGGCAATCCTGATGACACTGTCTGGTTTTAAAATTTCAGTATCTCAGAATTTCAGTATTCAGTATTTCAGAAATTGGAGTATATTTCTAGTCTTTGGAATTCATCTTCCATAAAAAAAGTGCAATAAGTCTGTTTTGCTGACTTAAATTTCTACAAAATTTCAATAAAAAACATCCAGTTATTTGTAAGTGCACTACAGTACATGAATAATGCATGTATCCTAAAAATCTTGATCTATTTGTTTGGCCTGTTAAAATTATGTGTTTTAAGTTCATATTTTATAATGATCAATGATATACCGATATATATATGTATAGTCTTGTAAAAAATGAAATGTTTGAAATCTGTACACTGTCAGGAAAAGCACAAAACATCATCTTTTAGTAAGTGAATCCTGGTTGCAATTTTCATCACGATATTTTGTGTGCATGTTGCTATGGCACGCCAAATTCACAAAAATGAGATAATCATAGTTTCACAATCGATAAACTAGGTTTATCGGTTGTAAACTATAGTTTACAGTCGATAAACCTAGTTTATCGATTGTGAAACTAGGTTTATCTCATTTTTGTGAATTTGGCGTGCCATATGTTGCAGTTGACAGGAAAAAGGGATTTGCTGTCGTAATGGGATCTCGCCTTACCAAGTCTGGCAAATGTAGGTCTAAATGTTTCACCCCTGTAGATTAGAATTGAAGTATTATGCAATAGTGATTTTCTACTTACAATATTTTTATTTATCATATTTGAACATAGCAACTCTATTTCATTCAAAGAAAAAATATTTAGGTTAAAAAGTTATCCTAAACATGTATTATTCAAACTAAAACAAACAATGGAAAAAGTTTTAATAAATGCAACACATCAAATTATCTTTTGTTGAACAATTGTGAAGATTCCTTACCATGACTCCATAATGTGTGCCTCATCTATTGCGATTAAGCAGACACACTCTTTATAAATTTTGAAATCCAACAGCAATTTCTTCCAGGAATCTACTAGTATATCTACAGCTGTAGTAAAGATTCAGGAGACATATAAAGGATACAGAATGTCGTTCTCTTGATTCCTACATTTGACAAAGACAGCACTAATAAAGAGACTCATTAAAACATAGGTGTATACATCATCATGTACATATTGTTTCTACATTTATTTGACATACCTTTTTTAAAAAAGAAAAATTGAAATACTTAACCCAGTGTTTTTAAATTTTAGCCTTTAAGATCTCTTTCTTAAGAAGTACATGAAAGTACTGATTATAAAGTTCTTACAATTATATATAAATATAGTACCTTCCACTACTTCTGAGGACATTTCATCTTTTGCTTGTAAAACTACCACACTTGTTCCATTAGAGGAATCATGCTTAACCTAGTCAAGCATTAATCTTTTTAACGGGAATATACACAGCTAAAAATCCATTTTTTATGTTTACATATACTCAACTAAGTATTTTTAATAAACATCAAAAATTTGAATTTCAGTTTTTGAGATACAAGACAGATTTAGAGCCGAAAAAATTTGTTATGTAAACAAGGCCTGGATCCGATGAATAGAGACACTTGAGCGAGCCAGTTAATTTCCAATCCAGTATTAAATTTGATAAAAAACATTCAATCTACGATTTCAGTAACTAAAAGCATATTTATGTTGTTAACACGGAGACACTGGCGACAGCTTACATTGAAGTACGACAGTGCAGATCGAGGTGTTTCTCAGCTGTTCATGACGTGATTGCAATGCTTTGATATTATTTTCCAACAGATTAACACATTTATCGTTAGTAGAATCTAATTTTAAACAAATATAGTTTTAGCCTATATCATGAAGATTAAGCTTAAGGTCTATCATAAATAAGGATAAACGTTAGAGACTGTGCAGCTGACAAAAGTGAAATACAACTTGTAAACAAAGGCTAGTTTCTATCGGTATATTCTCGATATACACAAGTTAAGTCGATCGCTAGAAAATACATGAAGTACTTGTTTACGTTGTAAATTAAACAATTATTTTACTTGCTGATTTTGTACATTTTATACATGAAAAGCAAGTCATTTTATATTTATAAACAACGGTAGATATTACTGCGCCGTGTGGTTCGGCCACGTATTGACCTCTGACCTCTGACAAACTTCATACATAATTGACAATATTTTCTCTCTGTATGATTATATAATGGAAAGATACCACAAATGAATACATGGTTAAAAAACATGCTATGAAGGATAACTCTATAAAATAAATAACATGGTAAACAGCTTCCTGCTCTCACATATGCAATGTACTTTTTCAAGGGCTTGGAATTGTGCATTGGTTCTTGTGCATTTTGTTTTGTTGAGTCTAAGGAGCTAATTATAAGTTCCAAGTTCAAATCCCTATGCAAAACGTTGAGACCAGGCCTGGGGACCATAAAACTTAGATTAGCTCACTTTTGATCTCAGTCACACTTTTTCCAAAGGAATTGATAGTGGAAAAATGAGACGTAGATCAAAAGTGAGCTCATCTAAGTTTTATGGCCCCCAGGCCAGTTCTTCAAAAGAAACCATAAAACCTTTGGTCCAGTGATGCAAAAGACGCTGATACGAAATATATCTCTCACTGCTCAATGGTCTTAAGTGCCGCATTCAAGTCTAAAGTTTTAGCCCTTCACCAGATGTTTTAATAAATGATGTTGTCCCAATTGAATAATTATCAAAGAAATTGACGAAAAAAAACCCAACTAATCTTCAATGACCTTTTTGAATAATACATAGGTGACGTCTCAAGAAGACTATACTCATGGAACCATATTTATTCATGATAATTAAAAATATTTATCAAAAAATTTTAATATTTCTATTTTTAAAAAGAACATATTTGATACAAATTTGTAATCAAACACAAACCATTAAAATATACACGAATAATTATCAAATAATTATGAAACGGAATGCACATGATTTCATGATAGATATTACAAAATTTCTACAATATTGAAGCTATAAAGAAAACAAATTAAATTAATTATGACGTTAAAATGGATATAGCACAGGTTTAACACATTCACTAGATATGATTTCATACAACGTAGGTTCTACGTTAAGATAATGAAAAGCTCCAATTTTCTGATTGGTTGTATATAATAGACGAACTTGCATTTAAAGCTACGATATTTCAGCTTGTTTAATCTCGAGTGATAAGTAAAAGAATAGAAAATTCAAAGAATTGTGGTCCCCCGCTTTCGGTGTCTTTGTGGGTGAGGTGTTATTTTTTTTTATGACATATTGTGTGTAATATGAACACCCTATCATATGTCATATTTTATAGTCGAGGATAAATTTTTGAAAGGTAGGTCAAATTCCAAGAGTTGTTGGTTTCTTAAGAAAGGTCTTGCCACAAGTAATACATATGTGAACGATGAAAACCATAACCCTAACCGTTCAAAAGTTATGACTAAGGTTAATTTTTTTTTGATAAAAAAATAGGTCAACTCCAAGGTCAAGGTCAAAAAGTCAAAGTTCTTGGTATCCAATGAAAGGTCTTTTCACAAGGATTACACATCTGAAGTTCGAAAACCCTAGCTCTTTCCGTTGAAAAGTTATAGTCAAAGTTAAAGTTTTATTTATAAGTACGTTTATCTCCAAGGTCAAGATCAAAAGGTCAAAGTTGTTGGTATCACATGAAAGATCTTGTCACAAAAAATATATATGTGAATTATGAAAGTCCTAATATCCACTGTTCAAAAGTTGTGACAAATGTAAAAGTTTTTAAAAAGTAGGTAAACTCCAAGGTAAAGGTCAATGGGTCAAAGTTCTTGATATCCAATGAAAGGTCTTCTTACATGGATAACATTTGTGAAGTATGAAAGCCCTAGCTCTTACCATTCAAAAGTTTTGGTCAAAGTTAAAGTTTTTTCATAAGTACATAAATCTCCAAGGGCAAAAGGTCAAAGTTGTTGGTATCCAATAAAAGGTCATACTACAAAGAATACATATGTGAAATATGAAAGTCCTAGTACCTACCATTCAAAAGTAAAAGTTTGGAATTTTTGTGTAAAAGTGAATCAAGCCCCAAGGTCAAGGTCAAAAGGTCAAATTTGATGGTACCCAAAGAAAGGTCTTGTCACAAGGAATACACATGTGAAATATGAAAGTCATAGCATCACTTAATCAAAAGTTATGGGCAAGGTTAAGGTTTTTGTGACGGACGGACAGACTGATGGACAGACGGACAGACGAATGAGATTTAATGTCCCCTCGCTTTCGCGAAAGCGGGGGACAATAACTGGTGGTTATTCCACGATGTTCCATCCCTACATTATTTTATAATTATCAAATCGTTAATTTTTCTTGAGGAATAGTTGCATAAAGTATAGAAGAGTCATACATTGTAATGTTACTATCATTTGAACGATTTTGCGATTTTGAAAGTTCTTTGGTGTTCTTGATAATACACTTAAAAACTGAACACGACTCGTTAGTGGACTTTTACGAGAAGCACTGACTTCTACAGTTGACACAATTTGATAACTTATGTCATCTATGAATCCGGAGGTACAGAGTTGATAATGGATAAGAAAACCTAAGAAAATCCAGGTGGTTATAGTAATGGTATTAGGGGCACTTATATGTCAAGGCCTGGATTTGAGGGTAGACTGATTCGCAACACAGTTAAGGTGCGCAATGGAAATATCGACTAAATTTTGTATTTAAAAATGTATTCGTAATCGGGATGGCGATTATTTTTAGTACATTATTTATATCGGATAATTGTAATTATGAATAATAACAACATATCGAGGACGATTATATTTTATATTTAGACTAGTCACGTGATGCGGCAGTCACGCGATTTTAGCACATTGACTTGAAGTATTGATGTTACATATAAATATCACTAGTGCATGGGCATAACCAAGTTAAATTTTTAAGTTTAGTATTGAATATTTTCAACACGCATTGTAGTTTGTAAAAAGTGCTGCGATCCTGTCTGAATTTTGCAATTTCATTGATAAAATTATATTTGTATGAACGAATGCTATATTTTTGTTGGTCAGCGGCATGATTTATTGATGTAATTAAATTGTTTTTAAGATTTCATCAGGATCGCAGCACTTTTCAGATACCTTAATAGTTCTTATATTTTCAACACGCATTGTAGTTTCTAAAAAGTGCTGCGATCCTGTCTGAATTTTGCAATTTCATTGTTAAAATTATATTTGTATGAACGAATGCTATATTTTTGTTGGTCAGCGGCATGATTTATTGATGTAATTAAATTGTTTTTAGCTCACCTGAGCCGAAGGCTCAAGTGAGCTTTTCTGATCAAAATTTGTCCGTCGTCTGTCGTTGTCGTCGTTGTCGTCGTTGTCGTTGTCGTTGTTGTCGTAAACTTTTCACATTTTCATCTTCTTCTCAAGAACCACTGAGCCGATTTCAACCAAACTTGCCACAAAGTATCCTTAGGTGCAGAGAATTCAAGTTTGTTCAAATGAAGGGCCACACCCTCTTCCAAGGGGAGATAATAATGAATTAATGAGAAATTAATGGCATCTTTTAAAAATCTTCTTCTCAAGAACCACAGGGCCAGGTAACATGAAACTCATGTGGAAGCTTCCTCAAGTAGTGTAGATTCAACTTTGTTCAAATCGTGCCCCCCTGGGATAGAGTGGGGCCACAATGGGGGGTCAAAGTTGAACATAGAAATACATTGGAAAAATCTTTTTTAAAATCTTCTCAAAAACAGAAAAGCGATTAATGGTTATAGTTATATAGAGGCACCCTTAGGTACTAAGTGATTCTGCATTATTGAATGCAGAATCAATTTTGTAAAGTTGGTATACGTCAGGAATAAAATCAACAGAGGGCTGAGTTTGTGTATTTTTTTTCGATCGGGCGCGGTGTACCAATTTTTGAAAACGAGGCTCACTCGCCATTTTGATTGTGGAGAAGTGGAAGAATTTCTTGGAAACGCGGAACAGAAACAAAACTATTCATTGATCATTGCCGATTGTTGGTTTCATTATGTAAGGTTTGAAAAGTGTAGAATTTACCTGAATAATTACAACCTTTAGTGTCTTTATTCTTGATAGAGCATTATTGCAGAATGTTTCGGCGCAACATAATACTGCGCAGTTTACTGTTTATAAAGTCACTCGGAGAAAAGTCACACGGAGAAGAACAAGTCACTACTACATTTTACTAGTGTTACAAGATTATGAAAAAAACATCTATCTATTTAATATACTTAGTGGAAGGAAACGTAGTTTGTTCACAACACTAGTGCAACTCATGTATATGTTCCACCAGTCGTTTCAGAACCGGTATGTTAATTGTCAATAAAAGTAGTAGTACAACTTGTTCGTAAATGTTTGCAGAAAGGAAACTCCTACATATATCATACATATATGCACTTGATTTTGTGTCCATCGTGTAGAAGATTATCACTAAGCTATTACAGGTTCCTGACTAAAATTAAGTATGGTAAAATGTAATTAAAAAAGATACCAGTAGAATTAAAAGATTTTAAGATATTATAGATGTTCGTGTTGCTAATTATTATTTTATGTGTTTTATATAATCAAGGGTCTAAAACAACTACAAAAATGAAGATGAACAAAATAGCCTATTTCTTTCTTTTTCTTTTTTATTTTTAAATTATTATATTATTATAATACTTTAATATATACTATCTATGTTGGAAAATTGGTAATTTCAAAAGTATAAGGTGGAAGTGAGAATGTTTCTTTTTTTTTAAAAAAATTCAAACCAAAAATCTGTGTCTATTCAGTGCCTAAATATTGTTTCCATCAGTGATTACTTGAACTTTCATAATTTAATGGCCCACCCATCATTGGAAATCCATGGGTGATCTTGTCTTTACTTATCACCTATGGGCAAACTCACTGAAAAATTGTATGTAATTAAATATACGTAGGTCATTTGATTTGCTGTTTAAGGAGTCACAATAGCAAACAGCGAATTACAGTTCACGTTATGTATGTATGCTCAAAACTTACTCCGTAGTAAACACAGCCAATAACTCCACTCACCGGTGCATTTAGCAGTTAGAAAGGGGTACTCCTATATAATATCTGACTAGCATTAATGTCAGTGACGTACAATTGACTTCAATTTTACTAAGTCAAATTTCGCACGTTTCAACAAGTGTCAAAATATGTCATACCATAAATAACAAACTAATAAACATATTTTTCAAAATTGAAGAGTTCGAACTTTCTGATTGGTTAACTATAAACAACAAATAAGCATATTTTACAAAAATATTTCAGCTAGTTTGCCCACAGGTGATAATTGAATACAAGATCACCCAAGGGTTTCTGACAATGTGACCCACCAAAAATTTCACTGGTCTCCTTAATTAAAAAAAAAAATGAATACATATTAATTATAAATTAAAACATGCTTGCATGAATATGTTTAATTAAGTACTTCAACTTTTGAAACACTTTTTCCCCTTTGTCATGTTTTGGTAAGTTGTTCTGTCCATAGGATACTTTCATGTTTTACATACATGTACTAGTTAATACATAGTTCCAGTTGTTACATAATACATTTATGTTACATTTAATAATACAATTCACCAACACATGCTTGTTGTTTTTATTTATTATATTAATGAAATTTACGCAAGCAAAACAGATTAAATATTTATTCAATTGGTATGATTTTGATAATTAACAAGCCCATCAGACTTTTTGAATTTTGATTTTCACGAACCGGATGTCAAATTTCACAGTCCTCGGTCTTTGTACCAGTGAGTTTCGTGAAGACTGCTTATAAATATTTCTGACAATGAAATAGGACAATCACAGTTTTATTTTTAGCTCTTCTGAGCCAAAGGCTGAAAGAGCTAATGCTATGGTCATTTGTGCAGTGTGCGGTGTGTGTTAACTTTTTAGAATATGGGCCATAACTAAGAACCCTTTGGCCAATCATTGTAACATTTGTCACTGGATATCCTTGGCCCAAGGGCTACCATTTATACTATAACTAGGGGGTGGGATCTTAAAACAAGGGGAGATAATCAGGAAAATAAAATAAAAAATTACTGATTGCTAAAAAAATCTTCTTCTCCAAACCCATGCGTCAGATTTTCACCAAACTTGCATACAAGGGTGGGGATATGTTGAAGATTAAAAATTGACCCTGGGGCAAAGGAAGTGGTCTCAAGGTCACTTCAAAGTTGACCAAAATTTACACTTATTATAATCGTTGATATTTTTCTTACTATAAAGACTAGGACCATCAAATCTTGTAAGTTGATGCATCTCAGGACTTCACATCATGTCAATACAAAAGTAGGTCATGGTGACCTACTTATTAATTTTTATGGGCTTTGTTTTCAAATTGATTTGGAGGCATATTTTGGAGACTTTAAGGCCTATGATCATAAAACTTTGTCAGTTGGTGCATCTTGGGTCCCGAGACAACATCAACTTAAAAGTAGGTCATCGTGACCTACTTTTTGAACTTTAAGACTAATCTTTTCAAAAAACATAATCCCATTAATTCAGACACCATGAGGTTTAGAATCACCAAATCTTGTAAGTTGATACATCTTGGGGCTTTTTTTGGGGGGCCTTGCATCTTTTGTCAGTTGATGCATCTTTAGTCTTCAGAAAGTGTCGACCAAAAAGTAGGTCAGGGTGACATACTTTCAACATTTTATGGCTAGATTTAAGTATCTCGGGTACTTATTGGCTTAGAATTATCAAACTTTATCATTTGATGCATCTTGGGTTTTCGGAGCATGTCGATTAAAAGGTAGGTCATGGTGACCTAATTTTGACATTTTATGACTATATATAAGTATCTCAGGTATATATTGGCTTAGAATCATCAAACTTTGTCATTTGATGCATCTAGGTTTTTGGAGCGTGTCAACCAAAAAGTAGGCCATGATGACCTATTAATTTCTGACATATTATGGCTATATTTAGGTATCTCCGGTACTTATTGGTTTAGAATCATCAATCTTTGTGGATTGAAGCATCATGGGTTTTTGGAGAATGATGATTGAAAAATAGGTCACGGTGACCTAATTGTGACATTTATGGCTATATTTAAGACTTTTAGAGTGCTCATTGGCTAAGAATTGTCAAACTTTGTCAGTTGATGCACCTTGGGTTTTCGGAGAATATTGACTAATAAGTAGGTCACTGTGACCCACTTTTGAATATTTCAAGTACTTATTGGCTTAGAATCATCAATCCTTGTCAATTAATGTATCTTTTGTCCTTCAATCAAAAAATAGGTCACCATTAACCTACTTATAGTATTTCATAGTTACAATTAAATATCTTCAGTCCTAACTGGCTAAGAATCATCAAACTTTGTCAGTTGATGCATCTTGGGCCTTAGGATAGATTGTATAATCTATCTGAAGAGCAATTCAAGGCCTTTGGGCCTCTTGTTGTTATAATTATTAGGGCTGGAACAATACAACTTTTTCTATATCGATACGTATCACAATATTTAAGCCACAATACAATATGTATCATGATATATTTAATTGCTTATAAAATCTTTTTTTTTTTGCATTGAAATAAACAAATTATTTCTTTGCAAATGAGAATAATTTATTCAAAATAGTTATTGATATGTTGTAAAACAAAAAAAAATTTACTCAAGTTGTGTTAATTATTATTTATTTCACTTCTACATTTATATTTTACTTATTTATTTTATATATTTAACCCAAAATGTTAAATAAACAAAGAAGAACAGAAGTCAGTTTTTTTTTGGAGATATTTCGATATTTTTTCAAATGTATCGATATGTGTATCGTCCTCACATATATCAATATATATTGATATCTCGATATAATGTCCCAGCCCTTATAATTATACCCCTGCTCCGAAGGAACATTTTTGTTCAAAAAAGGATGTCAACTTCATATTTTGTCTGTACATCCGTCTGTTTCATACATAAAATTTTTTCATTGCAGTTTTCTCAGCAAGTACTCAATGCAGGTGCTTGAAATTTTAACACAATCTTGCCTAAGGCATGCTGTATGGTGGGATACATTTTATTGAATACATAGACAACTATATTAAATATATTTCAAGATGCTATTGTTTTACAGTCCTTTAAAGATTGAATTTTGACTTTGACCCAAGATTATTAAAGTTGAGTAAGGTTAAGGTCGACAAGAAAAATTCATAATTTGTGTCCAGTCTATATCTTTGTTATTGATGAACTTGGTGGGTTTTTTTTTTTACTCAAAGATTGCTTGTTATCTGAGGTTGTGTCATGACCTTGACGAAAGGTCATTTGGGCAAGTTCAAGGTCACTGAAACAAAACATTTATCTGGGTCAACAAAGTCATATCTTTCTTATTGATAAACTTATAGGTTTACTGGTCAGAGACCAGAAGAGCTTATGCAATAGTAATGCGTCCGGCGTCCGTCCATCTGTCTAGCTGTCCATCTGTCTGTAAACAATATTTCAAAATGCTACACCTCCTACAGTTTTGATCTGATTTCAAAATAACTTGGCACACAAGTAGATTACACTAAGATACACAATTCTATATATCGGTTTTTATCTTGATGAATATTATTGCCTTGGTTACTAAAAATAGAAATTTCTTTAAAATTCTCTCAAAATGCTACTCCAAATGCAGTTTAAGTCTGCTTATAATATAATGTGGCACACAAGTTGACTACACTAAGAACATAAAGCGACTTAATCAAGGATCATTTTTATATTTATTGCTGTTGTAAACTTTCAATTCCCAACTGCTTAGGTACTTTTCTGCTCCTTTGCTTCAAGTACAAACAAATAGAGCTTCAGTCTCGACAGAGACTTCTGGTTGTATAAATCCAATGTCAATTTCTTGTTTATTGGACCATATTTGTACTCACATATTTTCTCTCATGTCATTGTGCATTACTTGTGACAAGACTTTTTTTGGTGTGTGATTAAGCAATATGATAATCTTTGTCATGACATTTGATATTGAGTTGGGATGCACTTTTAAGAAGCAGTAACTTATGAAATCCAAGCATCTTTGTTATAAGTTCAAAACAGTAGAGCTTTTTTTCATAAAAATGCAAGCCAAAAAAATATGTCAAATTTTAGGAAATAACACAATAGTTTATAGGGTACGTGTGTGTAATTTGGATGATTACACTAAAACTGTTTGCTAGTAAATGTTGGATACATTTACAGTGTATATGGTACTTATAGTTTCTGGAAATGTGCAACACATCTTAAAGGTAAGTTTTATGTGAAAATGGTTTACCAATTACATGTAACTTACATCCCTCTTTCATTGATTGTATATTGTTTGACGTCCCTTGAGAAAATTTTTCACTCGTATGAAAACGCCACCACTTGCCGGTGGAGAGAGCTGCAAATTTTGTCCTGTACGCGGCATTTGGGGCCATTAAGCAGGGAGATCTTTTTCGTGCCAACACCTACTGCAACACAGGACCTCGGTTTATTCGGTCTGATCCAAAGCACCCTCTTTCAATGGATGTTGGCATATGTTTTAGATGTAATTTTGAAAGTGTCAGTGATGGCAGCATTATTAATTTGAGAATATGTGTATGTATCAAGTATAGGCTACTCTAATCAATCTTCTATAATATAGATTATAATGTTCTTGTATTTTTTGTAGATTACAGAATGCCTAGGAAGAAGAGCTGGAAGAAAGCTGCAGCAAAGAAGACAAAATCATGTAAGGCAGATGTGGGTGACAAGTACCCCACAGATGTTGGCCACGTCCAACCATCTGTGCCTCTGGGTGTAGGCCACGTCCTAACACCTATGACATCTGTACCGGTGTAAAGACGAATAATGACCCCCATCGAATTTTCCTTGTCTTTAAACTCTGGATCTTGTCGCTTGTTTCTCATACTGTCTCTTTCTTTGTCTGTAAACTCTAGATCTTGTCTCTTGTTTCTCTTGTTGTCTCTTTCCTTGTCTTTAAACTCTGAATCTTGTCGCTTGTTTGTCATACTGTCTCTTTCCTTGTCTTTAAACTCTGGATCTTGTCGCTTGCTTCTCATACTGTCTCTTTCCTTGTCTTTAAATTCTGGATCTTGTCTCTTGTTTCTCTTGCTGGCCCTTTCTCTTTCTTTAAACTCTGGATCTTGTCTCTTGTTTCTCATATATTCTCTCATGTACTCCTTTTTATCTTTCTTTATTTCTGCTGTTTTTAAGTGACCAGTATTACTACCAACAGATTGTTTGTTTGTAAAAGCTGTTGTTGTTGACTGATCTAATCTACAATATTGATGTTCACTTTGATTATTTCTTGGGAAGCTATGAATAAGTGTATGAAAGGCAACAGGCATCACTTCAAATTCAGTTGCAAACTCAATGTGCATACTTTCATACATTGCATACAGAAACCCCAACAAATCATCTAAGCAGCAACTGTGTCTCATCAGAGACTTTCCATCACAATCAGACAAACCGTTTTCCCCATGAGAATGCGAGTCAAAAAAATAAAAATCATTGTCTGAAGCTTTGTACAGTGCTGAACATATCGAGCCAATCATTATTAATACATATCTAGATAATCCCAATGCCTGTTGCAGACATTCATGTAGAGTTTGAACTTGATTTTTGTTATCATCTGTAACTAATAAGCCAAACAATGTATCAAACTTATCAACCATGTTGTGATTTTCACCAGAATCAATATGAATTGGAAGTTCATCAAACATAAGTAATCTACTTTTCAGTTTTCCAGCACTCTGCAGATTCTTCACAACTGTGTTGTACAAATTATCTCCCTTGAGCAGAGTTTGATCTAAAAAGGAACTAGTGAAAGAAAAATTTTCATATGAATTTGACAACATCATAAGTGAATTGCATGTACACTGATTGCCTCTTGAAAATGATGAAAACCTCATGCTTCCCTGATGGAAAGACC
>PRKT01000713.1:28173-97428 GCA_003671525.1 Saccostrea glomerata
AGTAATCTACTTTTCAGTTTTCCAGCACTCTGAAGATTCTTCACAACTGTGTTGTACAAATTATCTCCCTTGAGCAGAGTTTGATCTAAAAAGGAACTAGTGAAAGAAAAATTTTCATATGAATTTGACAACATCATAAGTGAATTGCATGTACACTGATTGCCTCTTGAAAATGATGAAAACCTCATGCTTCCCTGATGGAAAGACCAAAACACTACATTATCTGAATTCTGATGCATACAATTACCTTGTAGTGCATGTGATGTTTCTTTTGGAATATTGTTCATTGTAAATTGAGTAATATTCTGAGTTGTAATCTGAGAGATATTCTGAGTAAGCAACTGAGATGAATTCTGAGTAAAAATCTGAGATAAATTCTGATTCAAAGTGGTCTCAGGGAGAGCCGCAGAGACCACTGTCACAGGGGTGGTAGAGATCACCCCTGCCGGTACAGATGTCATAGGTGTTAGGACGTGGCCTACACCCAGAGGCACAGATGGTTGGACGTGGCCAACATCTGTGGGGTACTTGTCACCCACATCTGCCTTACATGATTTTGTCTTCTTTGCAGCAGCTTTCTTCCAGCTCTTCTTCCTAGGCATTCTGTAATCTACTAAAAATACAAGAACATTATAATCTATATTATAGAAGATTGATTAGAGTAGCCTATACTTGATACATACACACATTCTCAAATTAATAATGCTGCCATCACTGAGACTTTCAAAATTACATCTAAAACATAGCCCGCATCCATTGAAAGAGGGTGCTTTGGATGAGACCGAATAAACCGAGGTCCTGTGTCACAGTAGGTGCTGGCACGATAAAGATCTCCCTGCTTAATGGCCCTGAGTGCCTCGTACAGGACAAAATTTGCAGCTCTCTCCACTGGCAAGTGGTGGCGTTTTCATACGAATGAAAAATTTCTCGAGGGACGTCAAACAATATACAATGAAAGAGGGATGTAAGTTACATGTTATTGGTAAACCATGTTCATATAAAACTTACCTTTAAGATGTGTCGCACATTTCCAGAAACTATAAGTACTATATACACTGTAAATGTATCCAACATTTACCAGCAAACAGTTTTAGTGTAATCATCCAAATTACAAACACGTACCCTATAAACTATTGTGTTATTTCCTAAAATTTGACAGATTTTTTTTGGTTTGAATTTTTATGAAAAAAAGCTCTACTGTTTTGAACTTATAACAAAGATGCTTGGATTTCATAAGTTACTGCCTCTTAAAAGTGCATCCTAACTCAATATCAAATGTCATGACAAAGATTATGATATTGCTTAATTGCACACCAAAAAAAGTCTTGTCACAAGTAATGCACAATGACATGAAAGAAAAATATGTGAGTACAAATATGGTCCAATAAACAAAAATTGTTATTGGATTTATACAACCAGAAGTCTCTGTCGAGACTGAAGCTCTATTTGTACTTAAAGCAAAGGAGCAGAAAAGTACCTAAGCAGTTGGGAATTGAAAGTTTACAACAGCAATAAATATAAAAACGATCCTTGATTAAGTCGCTTTATGTTTTTAGTGTAGTCAACTTGTGTGCCACATTATATTATAAACAGACTCAAACTGCATTTGGAGTAGCATTTTGAGAGTATTTTAAAGAAAATTCTATTTTTAGTAACCAAGGCAATAATATTCATCAAGATAAAAACCGATATATAGAATTGTGTATCTTAGTGTAATCTACTTGTGTGCCAAGTTATATTGAAATCAGATCAAAATTGTAGGAGGTGTAGCATTTTGAAATATTGTTTACAGACAGATGGACAGCTAGACAGATGGACTGACGCCGGACGCATTACTATTGCATAAGCTCTTCTGGTCTCTGACCAGTAAAGCTATAAGTTTATCGATAAGAAAGATATGAATTTGTTGGCCCAGATAAATGTTTTGTTTCAGTGACCTTGAACTTGCCCAAATGACCTTTGGTCAAGGTCATGACACAACCTCAGATCACAAGCAATCTTTGAGTAAAAAAGAAACCCACCAAGTTCATCAATAACAAAGATATAGACTGGACACAAATTAAGAATTTTTCTTGTAGACCTTAACCTTACTCAACTTTAATAATCTTGGGTCAAAGTCAAATTCAATCTTTAAAGGACTGTAAAACAATAGCATCTTGAAATATATTTAATATAATTGTCTATGTATTCTACAAATGTATCCCATCATACAGCATGCATTAGGCAAGATTGTGTTAAAATTTCAAGCACCTGCATTGAGTACTTGCTGAGAAAACTGCAATGAAAAAATGTTATGTATGAAACAGACGGATGCACAGACAAAATATGAAGTTGATATCCTTTTTTTAACAAAAATGTTCCTTCGGAGCAGGGGTATAATTATAAGGGCTGGGACATTATATCGAGATATCAATATATATTGATATATGTGAGGACGATACACATATCGATACATTTGAAAAAATATCGAAATATCTACAAAAAAACTGACTTCTGTTCTTCTTTGTTTATTTAACATTTTGGGTTAAATATGTAAAATAAATAAGTTAAATATAAATGTAGAAGTGAAATGAATAATAATTAACACAACTTGAGTAATTTTTTTTTGTTTTACAACATATCAATAACTATTTTGCAAAGAAATAATTTGTTTATTTCAATGCAAAAAAAAGATTTTATAAGCAATTAAATATATCATGATACATATTGTATTGTGGCTTAAATATTGTGATACGTATCGATATAGAAAAAGTTGTATTGTCCCAGCCCTAATAATTATAACAACAAGAGGCCCAAAGGCCTTGAATCGCTCTTCAGATAGATTATACAATCTATCCTAAGACCCAAGATGCATCAACTGACAAGGTTTGATGATTCTTAGCCAGTTAGGAATGAAGATATTTAATTGTATCTATGAAATACTATAAGTAGGTTAATGGTGACCTATTTTTTGATTGAAGGACAAAAGATACATTAATTGACAAAGATTGATGATTCTAAGCCAATAAGTACTTGAAATATTTAAAAGTGGGTCACAGTGACCTACTTATTAGTCAACATTCTCCGAACACCCAAGGTGCATCAACTGACAAAGTTTGACAATTCTTAGCCAATGAGCACTCTAAAAGTCTTAAATATAGCCATAAATGTCACAAGTAGGTCACGAGACCTATTTTTTTATCATCATTCTCCAAAACCCATGATGCTTCAATCCACAAAGATTGATGATTCTAAACCAATAAGTACCGGAGATACCTAAATATAGCCATAATATGTCAGAAATAGGTCATCATGACCTACTTTTTGGTTGACATGCTCCAAAAACCTAGATGCATCAAATGACAAAGTTTGATGATTCTAAGCCAATATATACCTGAGATACTTATATGTAGTCATAAAATGTCAAAATTAGGTCACCATGACCTACCTTTTAATCAACATGCTCCGAAAACCCAAGATGCATCAAATGACAAAGTTTGATGATTCTAAGCCAATAAGTACCCGAGATACTTAAATCTAGCCATAAAATGTTGAAAGTATGTCACCCTGACCTACTTTTTGGTTGACACTTTCTGAAGACTAAAGATGCAACAACTGACTAAAGATGCAAGGCCCCCCAAAAAAGGCCCCAAGATGTATCAACTTACAAGATTTGGTGATTCTAAACCTCATGGTGTCTGAATTAATGGGATTATGTTTTTTGAAAAGATTAGTCTTAAAGTTCAAAAAGTAGGTCACAATGACCTACTTTTAAGTTGATGTTGTCTGGGGACCCAAGATGCACCAACTGACAAAGTTTTATGATCATAGGCCTTAAAGTCTCCAAAATATGCCTCCAAATCAATTTGAAAACAAAAGCCAATAAAAATTGATAAGTAGATCACCCTGACCTACTTTTGTATCAACATGATGTGAAGTCCTGAGATGCATCAACTTACAAGATTTGATGGTCCTAGTCTTTATTGTAAGCAAAATATCAACGATTTTAATAAGTGTAAATTTTGGTCAACTTTGAAGTGACCTTGAGACCACGTCCTTTGCCCCAGGGTCAATTTTTAATCTTCAACATATCCCCACCCTTGTATGCAAGTTTGGTGAAAATCTGAAGCATGGGTTTGGAGAAGAAGATTTTTTTAGCAATCAGTAATTTTGATTTTATTTTCCTGATTATCTCCCCTTTTTTAAGGTCCCACTCCTAGTTATAGTATAAATGGTAGCCCTTGGGCCAAGGATATCCAGTGACAAATTTTACAATGATTGGCCAAAGGGTTCTTGAGTTATGGCCCATATTCTAAAAAGTTAACACACACCGCACTTTGCACAAATGGCCATAGCATTAGCTCTTTGAGCCTTTGGCTCAGAAGAGCTAAAAATAAAACTGTGATTGGCCTAAAAAGTTTCATTGTCAGAAATATTTATAAGCAGTCTTCATGAAACTCACTGGTACAAAGACCGAGGACTGTGAAATTTGACATCCGGTTAGTGAAAATCAAAATTCAAAAAGTCTGATGGGCTTGTTAGTTATAAAAGTGGTCTCAAAAAGATTGTTAATATCATGTGGAAAAGGTAGAAGTAAGATATGGAGTATTCCATATCATAACAGCATTCAATATCAAAGTATATCAAACAATGCAAAATAGGAGCAGAGTAATCGCGGACCCCCTGAACATCAGAGGTGGGATCAGGTGCAATAGAGGAGTGAGCATCTCCTGCTGACCGGTCACATCCGCAGTGTGCGCCTTGTCATGATCGGGAAATAAGGGGAAAATCCGTCGCCAATTCAATGTAGTGGAATATCATATAGTATGAAAAACGTTCGTCATCATTTGACTTAAGGAGGCTGGTGGGTCAACAAATTAATCCCAAATTAACCTCCAGATTTAACTTATTTTTTTGATATGGCATCTTTAGCTGTCAACTATCATTTGACAAAAAAAAATCAAAGATTTTAGTTTTAAAATTTCATCATTTTTGTATATCTTTATATGGAGCTCTCTTTTTAAAGGAGATTGAAATAGTCTAAAAATGGCTGCCACCCCCCCCCCCCAGCCTCGTTAATGATACAATGCATTTGCTGACAAGGTCATTGTATCGACCATAGAACTTAGGAAATGATGACTTCACACAAGACTGCTTATATTCTTGTTTCATCAACTTGCTTGTCAATAACGTAACTCGTGTTAGAATTTGTTCATACGTAGAGTATGCTCTTGCGTATCGAATCAACTGAGATATACATGTATACTCTTCGTTTGCAGGTGATGAAGGTATATTGCTGCATAAGTAAGGGAAGTTGACGATTAAAAAGTTAATTAAAAGTCCTCACTTATTTCATATAGCTTGATTGTTCGATTGCCATTAACATCTTTTTCAAGTAAAATATCCAAGTATGAAACAGATGTGTCAGAGTCTGTGGTATCTTTTATTTCAAGCTCTCCAGTATATATCGTATTGACGTTGGATTGGAAATTACCATTGTTTTTTTTTTTTTTTTTATTGCCCCATCACATGTCCAAGTATATAATAGTGCCAGGGTTGGGGCCCTGGGTTCACTAAGTAACATACATAATACACATATATATTACACAATCATAATGTGACAGGACATTTTTTTCACATATCATTCACACACCTTTCGCTACATAACATGCATATGATTATATTTATAATAATATTTAACAACTGAAATCTTAATATAATCAGTGAAAAGTTGATGTACATTGTTGATTGACAATACGTGGTCGATGTGTCTAAATGTCGAGTTGAAGTCCACAGCTAGTGTTTTCTTCTTTTCAAGCATAAGATTTTCTACAAATTTTGCTTCATATGAATACAAAAATAGGTATGCTAGTAACGGAGCGCAATTGGAACCCATGGGAATTCCAATAGAATGTTGGAAGACCTGGTAAATAATAATCAAATAAATTCAGCGAAAGAATTTGGACCAGTGAAAAACATTGACCGCTTAGAGCACCAAAGGTGGGACCACATAAATAAGAAACCCTGTCGGTCAGTCGCTACCGCCTAAAACATTTTTGTGTTGAGGTGATTTGTCGTCATATTAATGGTAAACATGTTGTTCAAATTCGGCTAAGTGTCTGGCCAATATCAGGCCTAATTTCATTCAACCGATGTAAAGAAAAGAAATACACAATCATACAGTCTTCTAAACAGGAAGAGCAAAACGTCGAAAATGGAAATTTTAACTTTTGTATTCTACTTTTAGTGAGATATCTATACTTAAAAATTTGGTCAATATTTACGGACAATGTAAGAAGATTTTACCTGAGATACTTATATATAGTCATAAAATGTCAAAATTAGGTCACCATGACCTACCTTTTAATCAACATGCTCCGAAAACCCAAGATGCATCAAATGACAAAGTTTGATGATTCTAAGCCAATAAGTACCCGAGATACTTAAATCTAGCCATAAAATGTTGAAAGTATGTCACCCTGACCTACTTTTTGGTCGACACTTTCTGAAGACTAAAGATGCATCAACTGACTAAAGATGCAAGGCCCCCCAAGATGTATCAACTTACAAGATTTGGTGATTCTAAACCTCATGGTGTCTGAATTAATGGGATTATGTTTTTTGAAAAGATTAGTCGTAAAGTTCAAAAAGTAGGTCACAATAACCTACTTTTAAGTTGATGTTGTCTGGGGACCCAAGATGCACCAACTGACAAAGTTTTATGATCATAGGCCTTAAAGTCTCCAAAATATGCCTCCAAATCAATTTGAAAACAAAAGCCCATAAAAATTAATAAGTAGATCACCATGACCTACTTTTGTATTAACATGATGTGAAGTCCTGAGATGCATCAACTTACAAGATTTGATGGTCCTAGTCCTTATAGTAAGCAAAATATCAACGATTTTAATAAGTGTAAATTTTGGTCAACTTTGAAGTGACCTTGAGACCACGTCCTTTGCCCCAGGGTCAATTTTTAATCTTCAACATATCCCCACCCTTGTATGCAAGTTTGGTGAAAATCTGACGCATGGGTTTGGAGAAGAAGATTTTTTTAGCAATCAGTAATTTTGATTTTATTTTCCTGATTATCTCCCCTTTTTTAAGGTCCCACTCCTAGTTATAGTATAAATGGTAGCCCTTGGGCCAAGGATATCCAGTGACAAATTTTACAATGATTGGCCAAAGGGTTCTTGAGTTATGGCCCATATTCTAAAAAGTTAACACACACCGCACTTTGCACAAATGGCCATAGCATTAGCTCTTTGAGCCTTTGGCTAAGAAGAGCTAAAAATAAAACTGTGATTGGCCTAAAAAGTTTCATTGTCAGAAATATTTATAAGCAGTCTTCATGAAACTCACTGGTACAAAGACCGAGGACTGTGAAATTTGACATCCGGTTAGTGAAAATCAAAATTCAAAAAGTCTGATGGGCTTGTTAGTTATAAAAGTGGTCTCAAAAAGATTGTTAATATCATGTGGAAAAGGTAGAAGTAAGATATGGAGTATTCCATATCATAACAGCATTCAATATCAAAGTATATCAAACAATGCAAAATAGGAGCAGAGTAATCGCGGACCCCCTGAACATCAGAGGTGGGATCAGGTGCAATAGAGGAGTGAGCATCTCCTGCTGACCGGTCACATCCGCAGTGTGCGCCTTGTCATGATCGGGAAATAAGGGGAAAATCCGTCGCCAATTCAATGTAGTGGAATATCATATAGTATGAAAAACGTTCGTCATCATTTGACTTAAGGAGGCTGGTGGGTCAACAAATTAATCCCAAATTAACCTCCAGATTTAACTTATTTTTTTGATATGGCATCTTTAGCTGTCAACTATCATTTGACAAAAAAAAATCAAAGATTTTAGTTTTAAAATTTCATCATTTTTGTATATCTTTATATGGAGCTCTCTTTTTAAAGGAGATTGAAATAGTCTAAAAATGGCTGCCACCCCCCCCCCCCAGCCTCGTTAATGATACAATGCATTTGCTGACAAGGTCATTGTATCGACCATAGAACTTAGGAAATGATGACTTCACACAAGACTGCTTATATTCTTGTTTCATCAACTTGCTTGTCAATAACGTAACTCGTGTTAGAATTTGTTCATACGTAGAGTATGCTCTTGCGTATCGAATCAACTGAGATATACATGTATACTCTTCGTTTGCAGGTGATAAAGGTATATTGCTGCATAAGTAAGGGAAGTTGACGATTAAAAAGTTAATTAAAAGTCCTCACTTATTTCATATAGCTTGATTGTTCGATTGCCATTAACATCTTTTTCAAGTAAAATATCCAAGTATGAAACAGATGTGTCAGAGTCTGTGGTATCTTTTATTTCAAGCTCTCCAGTATATATCGTATTGACGTTGGATTGGAAATTACCATTGTTTTTTTTTTTTTTTTTTATTGCCCCATCACATGTCCAAGTATATAATAGTGCCAGGGTTGGGGCCCTGGGTTCACTAAGTAACATACATAATACACATATATATTACACAATCATAATGTGACAGGACATTTTTTTCCACATATCATTCACACACCTTTCGCTACATAACATGCATATGATTATATTTATAATAATATTTAACAACTGAAATCTTAATATAATCAATGAAAAGTTGATGTACATTGTTGATTGACAATACGTGGTCGATGTATCTAAATGTCGAGTTGAAGGCCACAGCTAGTGTTTTCTTCTTTTCAAGCATAAGATTTTCTACAAATTTTGCTTCATATGAATACAAAAATAGGTATGCTAGTAACGGAGCGCAATTGGAACCCATGGGAATTCCAATAGAATGTTGGAAGACCTGGTAAATAATAATCAAATAAATTCAGCGAAAGAATTTGGACCAGTGAAAAACATTGACCGCTTAGAGCACCAAAGGTGGGACCACATAAATAAGAAACCCTGTCGGTTAGTCGCTACCGCCTAAAACATTTTTGTGTTGAGGTGATTTGTCGTCATATTAATGGTAAACATGGTGTTCAAATTCGGCTAAGTGTCTGGCCAATATCAGGCCTAATTTCATTCAACCGATGTAAAGAAAAGAAATACACAATCATACAGTCTTCTAAACAGGAAGAGTATGGCTCAAACATACATGTATAAAAATACATTTACATACAGATAACTTGTGGTTTCAAGCATGGCTGAGATATTTAAAAGTGATTATTTTCAAAAGGGTTGCAAAGAAAAAAAAATTCAAACCATCTCGTTAGTTTAAAGTTTAAACAAAAGAAAAATCTTACTTGAAACTTACAGTAACAGAATATCCTTCAGATCTGGACTTCCTCCCTGCCCTTGTTAAGGTGCGGATTGATTTACCTGTGATGAGTCTCAATATAGTTCTGTGATATTTTCCGCTCTATAATCATGAGGGCATTTTTTAGTTTTTATTTGTAATAGTTAAAATACGATTTCTTTATGTTATTTAAATAATTAACAGAATATCTTTTAAATTTACAAACATAAATACGAGGGGTTATCAAAAAGTTCGTGGACTAGCGCCATAAAATTAAAACCGCTTAAGGTACATCAATGAATTTTGAAATATCTAGTTAGCATCATCTTTTCTATCCAAAGAATAAACCACAAATCATGAATTTCATTTTTTGATAAATAAGTGATGTTTTTGTAATCAAAGGTATGTCCAGGCGGCGCAACCTCGAAAACGACGTTTTTTTCGACATATGTGTACCTGAGAAAAACTCCTTTGATATGATTAATTGACATCCAAAAATCCCGTTAATTCAGGTATCAGGAGTCGGGACACAATTGTTTTATAAAATATGAAATTTTCACTTCATTCTGGAAGTTGTATGAAATTTCATCGTAAATTTTACACGGAATGTCCAAACAAATGAGGTCTTGAAAATGACGTCAAAAGGGGTGATGTTTCCGCTTCCAACATTCTATAAAGTTTTGCCCCCGAAAAAACTTGTATATACCTAAACTATGTTGAAACTGGCTACAGAAAAATAATATGCATCCAGAGTACTTGTCTTTTAATGTCAAAATAGATTCAGAGGGCCAGTTTCATTTGTCACCGATCGGCGCACGCCGAATTGCGCCGGTCATATGACCGGCGTAAAACGGCTAAGAGGCAAATGAATTAAACCGGCGAAAACATTTTTTAAAAATGAATAATTACACTAAATGATAATCAATTAATTAAGTTTTATCACTTTTTACATTATGTCTTAGTAGAATAATTCGAAATTCAATTTAAAAAAAAACATGGACCTCATGAAAAATTTTATTTTTCAGAAAATAAAAACATATTTTAAATATATGAATAGAGATTTGCTCAAAATATGCAAACAAATAAAGAACATATCGATTTGGTAAAAGTATCTGCATTTTCACAGTTGTTTTCTCTTCCCGCCATATTTCCACTGCATGAAAAGTCGGGTTTAATTTTACCTTAAATGCGATTTAAATGCTGCGATTATTTAATGTTTAAATGCATAATATAAAATATTGTGGGATCGTAAATGTTAGAAAATAATTAGCATTTAATACGAGTTTAATGAAAAATTAAAAGAACAAATTAAATAAAGTTTGGAAAATTGTATACTTACTAATACGTTCGGATTTAAGTCTGCCGTAAACAAGTATTATACCTCTAATATACAAAACGTATAATTATTATTAAACATGGCCATAAAATAAAGTTTTATGGTCATATTAAATTTGTTCGTTTAATAAAATTTAACATAGATCTTGACCTCATTATTTTTTGTTAAATTCACATTTTACTTCATAATACTTCCAAAAATTACGTTATACACGGAAAATTGTAAACTTACTAATACGTTCAAATTTTAATCTTTCATAAACTAATATTAAATCTCGTGTATAAGTGATGAAAATGTACGGATTAAACTTTCCCATAGCATTAAGATTTAAGCTTGTATTTGATGAAATTTTTTTTTTTTAAAATAAATTTATTAATAATTATGCACACCCGATTACAATTTCTAACTAACCCGGGCCAGGATAGTTAGTATAACAAAAATAACAGAACAACATATATTAATTAAAGCATTTCTACAAATGACACCATCTTATTTTTATACATGTGAGTCTTTGTTAAATTCAGTAAAATGTCCATATTTTTTTTGATATTTGTTTTTACATAAGAAAATAACATATCTTTTGTTTCAGTTTTGTTCGTAACTCTACAAAACATTTTAAATTTATATATCTTATATGCTATGAAGGACACAAAGGTATTTAAAAATTGTATTTTAGAATTCCGTTCAGAATAAAAACCTAGGACGACATGCTTCCACTGTACATCAAAATTTAACACAGAACACAGATTTTTCCATAGTATATGAACATGTTCACAATCAAAAATTAAATGCCTAATATCTTCAATTTCATCACACATATTACATAAAGCAGAAGCTCTATATTTGCATTTGAAAAGAAAACTGTTACTACACAATGTATTATTCAACAATTTGTAATTAAATTCACATATTCTTTTGTCATAGATATCCTTAACCTTGTTTCTATAGATATCCTTCCAACTCTCTCGAGCAACAGAAAATATTTTTTTATACATTAATTGATGGCCTGGAGCTTTAAATTTCTTAAAGAGTAAATTATCGTAAAAAAAATTTACATTTTTTATCTTCAATGCAATGTACACCATTTACAAAATTAAAATAACACTTCCCTATATTTTGTATGTATGCACAACAAGTCATATTTGATGAAATTTAATATTATTATATTATTGCATAATATTTTTATTTTATATTTATTCCATCAATAATTTGTATGGTTTACAACCGTGTTTTTGGCAAGTATTTTACAATCATACACAAATACATTTCTCATTCAGTTTTATTAGATGTTATCGCAATAGTCTACAAACAATGAGTTCTAACAAAGTACAAGATATTTCAAATTTATGCCTAAAAGTCAGAATTTAAAAAATTACAATCATGATTGTAGCTCAATTATAATGGAGTAAATTTCTACATACTAGTAGTACGTAATATACTGAAGTAATTATAAATAATTTAATATAAGAATAGAATAATAGAATTGTATGTAAAATTCAAATCCGCAATAAATCAGAACACGACAGGTCAAAAATGTAGTCATTCTGGACTCCAAAAGACTGCAAAATCTGACTGAAACTGCCCCTATTAAAGCTGCTGCATGGGTTGTAAATGGCTTTTCAATTTCCCACAATAAATTATATCATACTGCACACTAAGCCACTGACAGAGAAGCCGCACTCGCCCACAAGCAACAGCAAAAGGATCGGTCAGAGACACCACCTTTCTCTTACTTGGGTATCAAGATCTGCAACTTACTGCCAGCAAAGCTCTTTCAGCCCACCCTTATATTGTTTCCCAAGTATTTCCACAATAGATGTCCATGCACTAATTCATTCTTTACAATTACAGGTGTTTTCAATCATATTTCCTTACCTTTGAATATGCTTATTATCAATTACAAAAAGCATATTTTTGTCATCTAAAACAATTATAACATAAACAAAAAAAAAAGTTTGATGAAAACACTGGCAAAGACTTAAGCCTGACCGATTGGTTTCAAAGGCTGAACAGATAAAGATATGATTAAAAAACCATTAGGTCAAATATAAGACACTACATTTATTAAAAACAAATGTTTGAATTAAATATGACAAATAATTTTGAATGTTTTCTATTATAAGTCTTCTAAAAATAACATTCACATTACTCATTGACTTGAGTGCATGCGAAGAATTTTTTTTAATTCAAATTTTAAGCAAACTTTATTCTTCACACATTATTGTTTATTATATTTTAGTTTCATGACAAATCAATACTCAGTATATATTTAGAGTTTGAAATGAAAAATTATACTTTCGAAGAAGGAAGTTGCAAAGCAGTATCGTAGCCAATAATGATAATATCTCTGAATTTAATGTGTTTTAAATACATATTATCTGTAAAATCATTTTATTAAAAAATAAACGAACATCCAAAGAACTTTTAGAAATGAAAACATTATAAAAGTAAATAAGTACGAATAACGAATACCTTTTTTCAATAAATCACGTTTAATTAATTTTCTAAAGATATGAATAAAGATATAAACATTCAAGTATTTTGTCAAAGACATATTTGCTTTAAGTAGTAAAGTGCGGGATAAAAGAACTTATAATTTGTTTCGTTAATCATATCATATTAGTTAAGTGCAGTATGTTGGTGTCTTTGTAACTGAGCTTTCTTCAGACAAGCTGCCGTCAAACATGGGGTCATCGTAGTATTCTAAATTATACATGTTATTGATTTGGTTTTAATCATACATAATTTTGTAAACAACGAGCACTTTTTCCGAAAATATGCACCGAGTTATCCCCTCTCATCCTTGATGTGACTCTTTAACAAACAGACAAACAGACAATTAGCAGCAATCAAAGATTGATAAAAATTATCTTCTGTGACTAGATTTTCTTTTTACACGAATAGATATATGAATCAATTACTAGTACCCTAACTTTGAACTTGCTGTTCATTAATTACAAAAGAGAAGATTGCTTTTACGGGCGTTGTTTTTTGTCAATAATGGATTAATTACGGTTAAAAGAACACGTAGCCTATATATGTACCGGTCAGTGATTGTCACCGGGAGCGCCAGATTGGATCGCCATTGACGGATATTTTTTGTTGAGAAACAGCTTAAATGCAGTGGTGTATTGCTGATAAGCGTGATTCTTCGCGGGCGAACACCTTAGAACAATTTGTTGTGCAGTGCTTAAGATCACATCGTGAAATATGAATACCAAGTCAGTTTTTTGTTCTCGGCTTATCTCAATGATATTTGTGTTATCGTGTCTTTTTCGCTGTGTTTGCTTGAATGGTGCATTAAAAATAGCAACTGAACATTTTTAGAAACTTGTAAGAATTTGTAGACAAGACGGCTATATTTGTTTAAAATTTTATCTCATTGACAAACGTAGATATTTGTCCAAAAAGTGACATTTGACCTCTGTTTAATATTTCGTAGTTTTGTATAAACAGTTTTATTCAGTTTCATCTGTCACTGTACCTAGTCAACATTTCGGGTCAACAGCTTTGTGGTGCGTAGGGATATATCTCATTCTTATTCTGTACAGCAGTCGCTACTTGATAGGAAGGTGATTCATTTAAGTCCCGGCTGCGACTTTGTCAAAAAAATGGAAACAACTGATCCTTTGCCTACCGCTCTGCACTTTGAAGGGAAAATTTCTTGCCCTTTTGGTTCGAAATTCCATCTGATGATGTGTCACCTTTTGGAAATATAAGGCTCCATTAATGCTCACTGGCCTCAGTGCCGAGTTAATAGTTAAATTTGAAATCTTTTCACTGGTATATGGTGAAGTCTTTATATGAGTGAAAATACTCAAATTGGTCGTAAAACAACAGTCATTTAATCATAGCACTACTTTTTAATCAGTACCCATTGATGTAAATCAACTCTAATTGCAATCAATAAGCATTTGTTAAAGTAATTACTGTAACAACCATTTAGACAACACCCCTAACTACTCAAACATTTCAACTCTTTTAAGTGTCTAACAAACAAGCTTTCAAAATTGTCCCATCCCATTGTCCTCATTCTTAAAGCAATATTTTTCACGGTATCTGATTCTTTTTACTTTGACATAAAAATCTTCCGAACAATTATATCATATTGCAGATTTAAATATGCGGAGGAAATTTATGGAGAGCTCCAATTTACTTCCTCACATATTTTTTTAACTGTAGATTGATCACGGTTCGTTTACTTCACCTTAACATTTTCTCATTATGAAAAAAAAAACAAACAAATTCCAAATATTTTTTGAACGTATCAAATATTTTGATAACTGTTTAAATTCCATTTAATTTTGTATGAATTTGAATAAATATTAAAGCATATTCATCAGAGATTAGTTAAAGTTTGAGGATAGAACAGTTTTCACACATAGAGGTCGTAATAAACATACATTGACTTGTCATTAACATCAGAGATTGGGTTGATTGATGAGTTTAGTGCAACTGTATGGCATAATCATATTTTAGTTGAGGACTAACAAAGGTCTTGTTTGTAAGAGAAAGGGCAAAACACTTTGTTCGTCGTAAATTCTACTTTTAAAGCCGCTTGATACGAAACAGGCACATATTATCTTACACAATAAAAGTACGTCATTACATAGATAAGATATATACATCAATTATAAGATTGATTTTATAGTTTATTACAACAATCTTTACGTGGAAACCATAGATCAAAATCCCTATTGACAAACAGAAGTTCCTGACAGGAAGTTAAGATCTGTTGTGAAGTCACCTTTGAAAAATAATAAACTTAATATCGCTTTTATCTTATTATGAAGATAATTCAAACCCGACTATTTTTTTTTAGTCATGGAATATTAGTCCATAGTAATTTTTACATCAATATGCATATTTAAAAAATAAAGGAAAATCAGATATTTTTTAAAGGAATTTCAGTAACGAAGGCCAAGCAATTGTCCATATACAGGTATACTTACTTTGTTGTGAAAAATATGCTCGGGTTCGTTCTTCATGAGATAAACGTGTAAGAGATAAATTTAATTTTCGGAAGGGGATTTCACATGATATCAACATAAGATTATTTTTTGTGTGACCTAACAAAAATTATTTTTTTAACTTTTGAATTTTGATATCTTTTAAAACAAAAAGTCTTTGGGGATATAATTTCACAAAAGGTGAAACAATTTATGGACAATTATTTTTCAGGAACAAAAACGAATATATTTTTTAGCGATATGATTAGAATCGGACCAAGCGGCTTTAATGGCTCTAAGCAATGTTTTTGTCCATTTTTTTTTCAGACAAGTTTACATTATCATCTAAATTTGATAGTATCTTCAACATTTTTCGCTCACCTGAGCTGAAAGCTTAAATGTGCTTTTCTGATCACATTTTGTCCGGCGTCCGTCTGTGTAGCTGTCCTTCCGTCTCTAAACTTTTCACTTCTTCGACTTCTCAAGAATCACAGGACCAATTTCAACCAAACTTGCCACAAAGTATCTTTCATTAATAGACACACTATACTGTAAATGTATACTATACATAAGTACAATTTTCAGTCAACCTTTGACATTCGGTAAGGCATTGTATTCTCGATCTACGTTACAAAATCAGCGTTTTTAATATACACAACCTTTTGTTCACGGTAAAATATGCATTCCAGAAAATGTCAACAAGACGTGAAGTGTAGAAACAATCCAATGATAGTGTTTTGTAAGGCAAGTAAATGAGGCTTAAGTCTTCTCATCTTTGTCAATAAGAATGTAGAGTTGTTGATGTTATTAATTTCTTAACCAATGAGAATCTATTCGCCATTTGAGAAAATCTACATATGTTTATAAAATCACGACCTCCTGAAAGCCAAAGGTTAACTAAGATTTATACTACTCCCTTAGAATTTTTAAGTGGATTATTTTCTTTGGATCGATTATTTTAGAGCTTTCAAGATTTTTCCTATGGTATTCTTCATGAATAAGTGCAATAAATATAATTTGCGATAAAGTCCTACAAGCCCCAGGGTTAAATATGATTATATCCCGTGGGGATCCGGGTTAGAATAGGTCCTCAGTACCCCCTTGCTTGTCGTAAAAGGCGACTAAATGGGGCGGTCCTTCGGATGAGACCGTATAAACCGAGTCCCCGTGTCACAGCAGGTGTGGCACGATAAAGATCCCTCCCTGCTCAAAGGCCCTAAGTGCCGAGCATAGGCCCAAATTTGCAGCCCTTCACCGGCAATGGTGACGTCTCCATATCAGTGAAATATTCTGGAGAGGGACGTTAAACAGTATACAATCAATCAATCAATCAATCAAAGTAGGGGGACTGGGGCGTTCCTGTCAACCATTACCTGTGGCGTGGATTGGGCCCCATGTGCCTTGTCTGCATGAAGAGGAATGCCCATTAAAAAATCCCCTGTAGCTGAAAATATTCAGGAATTTATTATTTATTCCCTGTTATAACAGGTTATTGACGATTAAAAATAACATAGAATACATATTAGATGACAATCGATAAATAATAAAGTTATCTTTTCAAGTTAGCTTTTTTAAATGGCATTTTCGATGCCAGTTCATCAAAAAGTCTTTTCTTTTGAGAAATCCGGCAAATAAAAAAGGACTTAATCCCAATTTAATGTTTAATTTCAAACAGAGGACCGATAGACACTTCGTGATCTCATTTACGGTAGTCTATAAAGGGTGAGTTACCGAAAATTCGTTTAGTCCGTTTTACACTCAAAGTCATGTTTCGTGGAATTAGGTGTAAAACATCCTATATGGATTTAATTGTGTTAATTAGATGTCGGTTAAAGTCAGGCATTTCTTTGTGAACAATTGAGTCTTTTGAAAATTATTCGAGCAAACGTGTGCAGTTGAATTACGTAAAAAGCATTTTCATATTTTCCTTTTATTTGATCTGAGCTGAAGGTAAAACATCTACGATCATATCGACAGTCTATGGAAATGTAGCTTCCCTAACAAAAAAATGCTAAATTAAGTAAACTATAGTTTACTATACATGTAGTTAACCGAAGAAAATGATTATATACTTCATGATCACTTAAATTTTTCTTTATATTCAAGATTGAAAACGTAAGACATTTCTTTGTAAAATACAAGAATCCAGGTATATTACATATGTACTTAAATGTAAGAATATGTATGTGTAAGAGAGAGAGAGAGAGAGAGAGAGAGAGAGAGAGAGAGAGAGAGAGAGAGACTGGTCGAAATATGATAAAATAGGAGTTCGTTTCATCAGAATAAGAGGAGTTTGAACCTGCAGCTCTTTATTTTCATTTATTGCCTTCGTGAGAGATAAACTTAAATATTTTACTACTGGAACCCAGGCCCGTCGACAATAAATGTCGTTTTATAAAGCAATCATTCCATGTTTTACCCGATCAAAACGCACTTAAGCCATTAGAATCAACAAAATACCGGAGGTTTGCACTTTCAGGTTGAGAAAGGTCGCTAATTATTACGCTCTCACAAGTTGAAGATCGGACGCTGACACGCAATCTAGCGCTTCTGTCCATTTATTTCACTATCAATTGTCCATCTTCTACTGAATTAAAAATAAATTAAACAAAAAGTGTCAAATTGTAGCATTGTTTTATGTTTTTTTTAGAGACTTTAATTATATATATGATATAGATCTAAAACACCGAAAAGAGAAGTCTGAAACTTGATTATGTACATGTTATCGGGACAGAATTATCCAAACAGCAAACTTTACTCATAAAAGCATTCGCAAACGTTAATTTCCTAATTGTTTTGATTTTAAAATCTTTTATTGCATGAATTGTATAAAAACCTAATTAAGGTTGTTTTGATAATAAGTTTTGTTTTTTAAAAATTTTTTCCATCGTTATTCTAAAACATTGTGGTTGTATCGTAGAGAGCTCGCTAGCATTCTTGTTAAACTTATCTCTTAAATAAAAATTAAAAAAAACCCCGTAAATTCCTAGATAAGCCCGGCATGTGAAGGTCGTATTACAATAATTCAGCGGAGGCGGAAATCACAAACATGCAATAATATAGGTGTAGCTCCCTGACACACTTTCTATTTCCGCGAAAACAAAATCAGTTATCAATTCCGTGAATCATGATGATACAGGCTTGGCATATTGTTCATTCAGATTTTACGAGGAGAAGGGAGTTGTTTGTGTAAGGTTTACAATCAAAATTCATGTTTGATAATGTGTACTTTCTTTAAATTTTAAGGATTAATTTTAAGGTATGCAGACCAGCAATAGCCCGTGGTGGGGGGGGGGTATTTGCAAATTGCAGAGTAATAAAAAAGCAAGAAGCGTACTATTTTGCTCCTTTTACTTTTTCTTTTATTACGCATTTCTATAAAGCGCATAGAATAAATTCTCACGCAAAGGGCTTAAAATGTTTTGTGTCTATTCTTGTGCAAAGATGAAATCGGATCTCGAATTTTCAAACATTTAACGAAATCCATGAAAACCTCACTCACCCCCAGCTTTATAAGGACAACGTGATAATTTTTTTTTCTGATCATTCTAATCAATTAAAAGAGAAAGGAGTTCCTTAAAGAAATTACATACTTATTTTATTACATAAACGCTAACAAGACAAGATAAAAAATGAAGAATTTCAAACTCTATACATCTAAAAGGGAGGGAATTCTTTACTCTAACCTTCAGCAACATGTACATTACTTTGAGTTAAATACACTGCAACTAAATTTGGAAGGAAGCCACCTCCTCTTAATAAATACCCCCTTCCGAAAAAAGCGCATGGTATCAGTTTAGCCTAAGGTTCTTTTACCAATCGCATTCCGACAGTGTTCGGAAGAATAAGGTTTTATGAGTCGGAAAGGCCCGAGAAGTTTCGATCGGTACTTTTACTTCAATATCGATAAAAAAAACTGGTATTTTCCTTTTTCATTTAGATTTTTTTACTAGTCATTTTATACAAAACAATTATTTAGGCAGTAAGTGTCGTTTAGTATTTGCAGTTATAATATATGACATGCAATCGCATCACTCGGGTCTTGTCGTCAAAGGTCGGGAAAAAAACTTTTTAGTTGTTTTTTCTTTAGTCGGAAAGGACCTATAGAAGTTGAGCTTGAATTAATGATTGAAGACAATGGCAATATGCTCTCTGCATATCATTTAAACCTTCACACTGTAAATGTCTGCTATATTTGAAAATATCTGTTTTCGCTTGTGGATACTGGTGCAATATATATTTTCCTTATAAGAGAGAATTTTTTCACGCACCGTACATCTTACTCTTGGAAACAATTACCCCAAGAGCAACAATATTCTTGAAAATAGATCTAAATAAAAGTTTAAATGGGCTTACTTAACTTTACAAGCCGCGAAGTCACTTTGGCCTTCCTTATCAAAACAGAAATATGAATAAATTTTTTTTTTCGTTTTTGTTCGGGAAAAAAATCGTTCCATATCAATGATATTTAGTTTTTGTAAATATTCCATTGCGTAAAAACAAAATCAATCTTCTAAGGGACCAATAAAACGCAGAAAAAGACATAAGCTTTAATATCCCATTAAGAATGACGCTATATCAAGTCGTTTTACCGAAAAATGGTCATTTGTTTCATAAATATTCTTTCTGATTTCTAATGAAAAAAATATTTCAGCTTTATTCAAAAAACAACGAGTAATAGTATAGACATTTCACGATCACTAAAACAGAATGTATCAGTATGGTAAAATAGTGAAAACTGTTCCCCCACCTCACTTTGTTTTCCTTCCTCACCCCTCCCCTTTGATTACTTCTTTGTATATAAAGCTTTCACAATGAAGATTCACAATATACATGAATATCATATATCTTTTGCAGCTGTATGAAATGAATTTGTATTTAACATTTACCAAAGAGAATTTGTATAAAGTATATAATATAAATTATATGGAAGAAAACTTATATAGTATATGTATGTATTGAATGTAAACAAATCTATTGTACATAGTCTGTAAATGTGAAAGCAAAAATAAATTCTATGAATAAAAAAAAAAACAGAGTGGTCAATAAAACACTCATTAAGAAAAATCTGCATTATAATCTTGTCGATTCACTATACATTAATTGTAACTGTTTCAGCACCGACGTTCCCATCAGAAATGAATTTGTCTTCGAATCCGTTTGCTAGCTCTGTCACTTTCAATCGAGATCTCCTTAATCTGTGCTCTGAAGCATATTTTTTTTTAATTTGTCCGGGATGTCCAAAATAATCATGTAAACTTCACAGAATACTCCGATGTAAACAAAATGTTGACAAAGTAGTAATACAAGTCTACTTTAGCAGTTGTTTATTCTATGACTGTCAGGCTAATTTATCTGCGTACTTGTAAGAATTGATGTAATATCCGACTATTGACCCAACAAAAATACCCGGAATGTCGCTTACTTCACTGTGTTTTTGATTAACTGTATTAATCACATGAAGACATTTTTGCCATAATTCATCTTTGGTAATTTTGCTCAGTCATCCATTTTACATTAGGAATTGCATGAGAGTGGTCAAAATTGCTTGGAGGTTATGCAAATTATATGCTATATATAGGGAAAATGTCCATTTAATTTACGGGTATATATGAATTTCCGGCAAAATTCGCATATTATATATATAGTTATCTTAATGAAAAAATTAAAAATATTATTATTCACAACATACTTTGGAAGCGTCTGTGTTATATATACTTGTACATGTACGCCGTATTGAGAATTTTGCTATGTACATCTAAAACATGTGTCTGGACAAACGAGGCGAATTTAATTATGTAATGAAAGAGGAAACAATTTAAATTTGTTCTCTCTCTCTCTCTCTCTCTCTCTCTCTCAAATATTGACTGTACTTTGAAGTTCTTATTCATTTATTCCTAAATCTTCTCTGGATTTCAATTTATGACTTTGAAACACTCCCATACTTACCCCATAACAAAACCCCACGGCATAGGCGTCGGAACCGAAGGGGGGAGGGAGGAGGGCTAGATCCCTACCCCACCTTTTTAAAAAAATACAGGCATCACTTTCAACAGACACGTTGCAGTATAGCCAAACAAGGGCAAGTGGTAGTCTTGAGAAAAAAAGTTCTATGAGATGTTCAATCTAAGCCCCCCCCCCCCCCCCCGAAATAGGATTTTCGTGCTTTGAAACAAACAGTTTTTTATTTGCTTGTCAAGATATTTTTGCTTTGAATATCGCTCAATTACCCCCCCCCCTCCTTTGAATTTGCTTCCTACGCCAATGCATGGAGTTGTACCCCGCCCTGTGTCATCATAACAAAAGTAGGAGGGAAAAGCTACATTACTGCAGCTATACAGGTTTTCGGTACTTTATCCGAAAATCCAAAAAAAAAAAAATATAATAATAATAATTTTCAATTTAAAAAAAAAACAAACTTTTTTGCACCATTTTTCATATCTTACTGTACTTCTTAAAAATCTTTAATTTCTAATACACCGTAACTCAATTATAATTCAGTTTATCGAAAAAATTATATATATTGCAAGAATACATTACACAGGGTATAAAAAGAAAGCCCTGTATATTTAAGGGGTGCAATAGATAAAATGCTTACATACTTTTGCAAACTTCATTTACAGAAGAGTTTTAACGATGCAAAATTCAAAAAGAATTTGAAGTCACTCTTTTTTGCATCATGCATCCAATCGGAGCAATCTATAATAGCATATTGTAAGGTTGTTTTAGTGTTAGATAGTTACAGAATATACAGATTATTTTTTAAGGGAGTTCATTGAAACATAGCAAGTGACAGAATATAAATCTTGTATCTCTGCATGCTTTCCCATCGGAGGTACATGTTATATTGCTTTGCATCTTTGGTAGTCAGTCTTTCCAATTGAGATAGGGATAGATTCATCTTAAGATGCATTACCATATAGATCTAATAATATTGTTTGTTTTGGCTTTCTTGTACTCTTCTGCCTAATCAAGATTCTAGTTAAGCACAATTTATACATATTTTACAATAAAACTCCCGTTCATTATGGTATAATGTGTCTATATCGAAAGAAAAGAACCAATAGGGAATTTGTTTTTAGACACACGATTATTATTTTTTTTATTGATTCATATCAAATGTTTGTCTAAATAAGCAGACGCATATAGTAAAACAATCCTATGGTGTCCAGATAGGGCGATTTGCTGAAGTTCAACAGCGCGTTCAGAAAAACATACTGTCGCGCTAACACACAAAACGCTGTAACGCTAACAAAACTTCGCACTGTTTAATATTTACTATGGGCATATAATATCCTAAATTACACAAGCATTCTAGGAATATTGCATAAGCAATGCATGTCCACTACCGGCCCTAACAAAAAATACTAAAGTAAACTGTAGTTAACTATAGCTTACTATGGTTAACTATAGTATCAAACTTAAAACTTTGGAACTTTGATTTACTATAGTGAAAACTTTGGAACTTTGATTTACTATAGTGAACACTTTGGAACTTTGATTTACTGTGGTGAAAACTTTGGAACTTTGATTTACTATAATAGGGAAAACTTTTGATCTTTGATTTACTATGGTGAAAACTTTGGAACTTTGGTTAACTATTGTGAAAACTTTGAAATTTTGGTTTACTATAGTGAAAACTTTGGAACTTTGATTAAGTACTATAAAACCAGTTGCTTAACTTCAGTCAATATGTTTTTTCTACTGTTAAATGTAATTTATGCCTTTGAATTAATTACTTTATTTTAATTAAGATGAACAGCAAAATCTAGCTCCAACAAACCCAATATCATCCCCTTTAATTAAAAATTTAATTAAAAAAAAAAACAAATTAAACTATACACGTTGTTTAAGTAATTACAAAAAAAAAATAAAACTTTGATTCACTAAAGAAAAAAACATTGGAACTTTGATTTACTATGGTAAAAACGTTGGAAATTTGATTTACTATGGTAAAAACTTTGGAACTTTGATTTACTATGGCGGAAACTTTAGAACTTTGATTTACTATGGCGAAAAGTTTGGAACTTTGATTTACTTTGGCGAAAAGTTTGGAAATTTGATTTACTTTAGTGAACACTTTGGAGCTTTGGAACTTTGGTTTACTATGATGAAAACTTTGGAACTTTGGTTGACTATGGTAAAAACTTTGGAACTTTGATTTACTATGATGAAAACTTGGGAATTTTGTCTAACTATGGTGAAAACTCTGGAACTTTTATTTATTATGGTGAAAACTTCGGAACTTTGAGTTACTTGAGTAAACTAGAGTAAACTATAGTTAACTATAGTTTACTATATTAAGTATTTTTTTGTAAGGGGGGTTACCCTTTTCTTTTTAGGATATACAAGCTCATTTGGAACTTATATTTAGTGCATAACAAACCCGATCGTAATCCTAATTAAAAATGCCATAATTTTGTCAAAAACCAATGAAGTGTCGATCTGTAACTAATCAAGATACACTCAAATACCAAAAAATCAGTTCATTATCAACAAGCGTTTAGAAAAATGTGCGGAAAACCAAGTGGGACAGACTGACAGACAGACCGAAGGACATCTAAACGTAAAGACTCCGAGGAAACCTATAGTCTCCTCCTGTTTTACCGGTAGGGGACTAATAAAATGAACTGGAGACGGATTTAGGGATCTGCTAGGAAATTTAGTAAATCGGAACCTTTCTTAATTTTATTAATAAAAAACGATTTCTTATAAATAAAAACTTTTAATTAACACCCTTTTCACTGCACATTTTTCTTTTCAGTTTTTTTTTATTGATACTTATACAAATAAAGAAAAACAATATCACGTGGATGAGTTTATTTAAACAGCAACAAAACAGAGCATGTATCATAATATCTTCTTAGATAACACTGTAAAATAAATTCCAATCACTATAAACATTTGGTAACTGTACAATCACA
The DNA here is from genome assembly GCA_003671525.1 of Saccostrea glomerata. NCBI lineage: Eukaryota > Metazoa > Mollusca > Bivalvia > Ostreida > Ostreidae > Saccostrea > Saccostrea glomerata. The sequence goes on from PRKT01000713.1 coordinate 52,622, forward strand.
ATAACGTGTCCTCTTCTGTGATCACCTTTCCATTACCCGAATTCCCTATAGAATTGTTATTCACTATCTCCCCGTTACACTGGGAGTCTTTTAAACCCACGTGACAAGTTGATTTGTCATCAATGTTGACGTTTATGATGACGTCACTAAACATGGCAGACGGAACTGCTTTGTCTTTTACAAACACTGTAGAACCCAGCGACATGGTTCGGGTTGATTTCGTGGAAATCGTGCTGAATCGGCGAATGGTTCTCTGTCTATTCCACCTCTTCAGTATTTCTTGTTGAACCTGAAATAATCAGGAATTTTAGTGTTTTCTGATTGGTCTTGAAGCTCAAATGAAGAGCCATATAGATTTGCTAATAGTCTTAATTGTGTATTTTAAAACATGTGTCAACATGGCAGACGCCAATACTGAGGGGATTAAACTAGTTTACTAGTAGATGGTTGAGCATTTATTGTTTAATGATATTGTTTCCCATTTTTAACTAGTTATCAAGCTGTTGAAATATCAATATTAGGTATTGTTACACTACACATTATATTTTAAGTGTTTATACATTTGATGGAATAAAATGTCTAAAGTATTGTAAAATTTAGTCACGAGTAGACCTCATCAGAAGTCAATATTTGTATAATGCAACGCATATCCAATCTCATTGGACGTTTTTTATGAACTGATATATTGCTTATATTATTTTTGCGTAAATGTTAATTGATTACCATGACATTTACTTTCAAAAGTTTTTTGATGAATACTAATAGCTTTAGATTTTGCAATTTCGTATAAAGAATACGATTGACTGAGAGACAGAAGCATTCGACACTTTTGTGAATAAATTGAAATTGCAGAAAAAAAATATTTATACAATGAAATAATTACACGAAGCAAACCTTCCTTATAACTTTACCAGCACAATTTTTCCCGAAAAAAAATCTAAAATTCTAAACATACCTCGCCATTGCAGAAACAGAACAGAACTGCAACAACAAGTCCCTGAAAAAAAGCAAACAATACGAAATATGATTACAGAAACTGGAAGCGAATATAGAACATCCGTGCTTAATTGTATAGCTTCAACATATCAAACAAAGTGCCCACTTTCAACATACCCAGTGGGGTCCTGAAACAATTCTCTGAGAGTGCTAAGCCTGCACTGTCTATAAAACAGACACCTTCAATACACTTTGTATACCTTCCTAAATTGATCTGACAACTGTCTACATTGACAGGTTCAAAGCCGTCGTGATATTCATAAAAAAGTCTCTATGAATAACCACCGAAGTTTCACACTTTGCCCATACATTTGGGATACGTTCTACCTGTAATTGGATCATAAATATTTCATAAAAACTAGTTTTCAATGAATAGCCACCGAGGTACCGTGCATGGACCGTGGTCCATGCATATGAGATACGTTCTACCTTTCATCTGGATTCTACTCATTGTGGGATATTTATCTGAAGTATTTGGTCTTTAAATTCTGCATAAAGCAGAGGTGGTCTTTATTTGTACTTGTAATTAAACTAACTGGATGCTCACCTAAAATGAGTGTGCCTTCACGTGGATACTTTATATATACAATTAGAGTGGCTATCTTCAACATGATGCTATACGGAAATGAGTTGAACCTCCTTCAAAATACAACCACACAAGTTCTACATGCAGTGGATACTAACCTGAAATGAGTCGACTCCACTCTTCACATACAGACAGACGAGTTATACACATTATGGATACTAACCTGAAATGAGTTGACTCCACTCTCTACATATAACCAGATGAGTTCTACACTGGGGTCCATACATTCCGGCATGACAACAGATATCATATAGTACACACCGAACAGGGGGATCAGAACCAGGGTGGAGCTGGCCAGCTTTCTGTGAGGAAACATCATGTGTAAATGAAAGGTATGCTGCCATTCCTTTCAGAAAGTAGATACTTGAAGAGGGTAAGAATGATTGAAAATGTATTTTTGTTATTTTCTCAAAATTTAAGAATTCAAAACGTCGAAAATGGAAATTTTAACTTATGTATTCTACTTGTAGTGAGATATCTATATCCCACCAAATTAGAAACAGACACTATCCACACTGGGTTGAAAAAGAAATACAATGCATGTAACTTCATTAAGAATTTTGACAATTTTTTACTTTATTTTTCTATTTTGGTAGTGTTTTCTTTCTATTGTATGAATATATTGAGATCACGAACAGTATTCTAGCTCAAAGGTCCATTAAGCAATACAAAACTGGAGGAGAGCAAATACGGACCTCAGAAGAAAAAGAATTTGGACAGGGGATCAGGTGCGATGAAGGAGTAAGCATCCTCTGTTTATCGGCCACACTTGCAGTGTGCTTCTAATCATGATCAGGAAATAATGGAAAAACCCGTGGACAAAGTGGTATGTATTTAATGTACTTACAATAAGTATGAAAATCATCAGTCAACATTTGACTTAATGATGAATTGTATATGTTTACGCGACATATTTTATTCAAAATATAAATATAAAAGATTACATGACACAAACGGGATACTGTATTTACTTTGATGTGAACAACTGAATAAATTTTATGCAATGTTAAAGTGTAAAATATCATGAAACTATTTGAAATAAAAATTGCAAAGAACAATAAATTAACTATTTTGTCAAAATTAAAAACAAATATGACTAGGTTTTATATTACTAAGAGGTAAATTATTAACAAGTGTCGCATGTTACCTACATGTACTTCTGTAATGATAATAGTATGAATTAATTTGAACGATTTTTATCGATAACCGTATATGTTCAATGTCTAAAATTCACCATACTACTCTTGTAAAAAAAATGCAATCATTTTTTTTATCATTGTCTTGTGAAATGAAATAAAAATAAAAAAAAATAAGGCACTTGATTCTCAAAGAATTTAAACTGACATATCTTAGTTAAATTGTAAAATATATCGAATTAAACGCTTTCACCAAAAAAAAAATCACATTCCTTACAACTAGCACCAAACTGTTGTTATATGTTTTCATTGAAGAGATATTCAGAAATGGCTTTTGAAAAGAAGACGTAAATAACGTACAAGTAAGTTTCAATGTTTCAATAAAGCAAAATTTTATGCATTAATGACAAGCTTTTCTGCCAAAAATACATCCTTTTTTCATATATACATGACTTCAATAACCGTAAGTTTAAAATGAGATAAAATGTTATTAAAATATTTAAATTTCATTCAACACCGTAAGACATCTACAAGTGGGTTTTCTCGCGTATAAACTATTCAGTGATTTATTTTTACATTTTTGTCAGATGATTAGAGAACTAAATATTCAAAAATATTTATAAACAAAAATTGAAAGCTTGGGACACTTGAACTTTTAACATTTCAGTAAAACTTGTATGTGTTGGTCTATATAAAACAAACAGATGGTAATATTATCAGGGATCGACCCCAATACACTCTAATGACAGAAGAGGTCGTAAGAGTTCCATATACTAAGTATGCTTTTGATTTTCGTACATCAAAGTTATATGCAGTACAACATATGTACTTTTACGAAATAGTGCACTGAGTTTTTCCTCCTTCAATTTTCTGATGGTTATATTCCAACGAAAAGGTAATTAACACTAATGATACATGCACATTATTATAAACCAATATCACGCGACATTCTTTACAATTACAGGTGTTTTCAATCATATTTCCTTACCTTTGAATATGCTTATTATCAATTACAAAAAGCATATTTTTGTCATCTAAAACAATTTATGTATTCTACTTGTAGTGAGATATCTATACTTAAAAATTTGGTCAATATTTACGGACAATGTGAGAAGATTTACCTATATCTATGTGGATCGCTCATGTGTACAGCAGTCAGCTTTGTGAAAAGCACCCTTATAATGTTCAAGAAGAAAAGAAAATTGATCTGAAAGGGGAAAATAATACAATCATAGTTTAAGATATTGTCCCTATATGAATATTCTTTGTTTTTAAGAAATTTCCAAGAATGAATGGAGCTTTTGGATTTTACATAACAATGCCTTGATCTATTTATTCCTATAATATTATATAATGTGGTCTTTTGCACTTCCTAACACTTCATATCATCTATTTTAATTCTTTAGGAATAAACGTATAATTCTCTTCTTACATTTTCATTGTTATGTCTGACGTACCGCTATTGTGACTACAATGGGTCCTCGAATGATCCAAACAAATTTGTTTTCAGCACTGTGCGTACTCCAACATCTGAAATGTAATTATTCTTAATAAATGCCTGTTAATTTCACAATAATTTTAAGATTTATTGGTCAAAAAATCTATCAGCTTAAAACTGATGAAGTTGAATGGAGTATCTTTTGCCAAGATATTCAAAAGGACCTTTGTTTTAATATATAATTTTACGATATGGTGTACTTAATTAGAGTTATTAATGAATCAGCATAATTTCATGTGGAACATAAAGCAAAGAAGAAAGTTCACATTGTTCCATTTTTGGCCCTGTGAATTTCTGAGAAATAAGAACTACTCAGTTTTAGTTGAAAATATGTTATATTTCACTTAGACCCTTGGTGACTTCATATAAAAAAAAATGACGAAATTTTTTCCTCTTGTCTATGTATTATGACGTCATGAATTTCGTAATTTTTATCAAATCTTGAAAATTTCGTTAAAAATCACCAAAATAATGAAAGAACTTCTTTAGAAGATTCTAATCCATGAAAGAATTTTTGGATCGCAGGGTGGTCTCATATTTTTATTAAAAAGTTGAAAATGCTCAATTTCACCCATTTTCTTAAAAAATCAAGAACATTGCAGTTTCACAACGCCTGAGTTTCCAAACTTGGACTCTCAGAGGAAAATTTTTTTATAGGAAAAGAAAGCACTAAGTCTCTACTTTATGTTGATGATCGAAATAGGACGTAAGGACTTGGTCGGTTAATTAGTATATTGACAGGGCCATTTTATGGAGTAGGTGAATCTACCTCTTTAATCATAACAGAAAGGATCTGAAAGAAGAAAAAGGAAACGGAAAAAAAATATAAAGTACCATTTCTTTGATTAAGTTTTGAAATATCTGTCCAAATGTTCAACATAAAAGTTAAAACTTTGTTCACATTAGATCCATCTAACTTCTATTGAATCTTTTATATGAGATTTGAAGAAAACATTTTAAAATGAAAACTATAATTGGACATAACTTACAAGGTGTCTTCTAACAATCTTCGAACTATTACCCATGGAATAATGCAAAGAAGAGGTGAACCTGAATAGAGAAAAGGGGAATATGTTAATTCAGTATTTTACATCCCGCTGTAGATGTTCTTAATTAAAATAAAGGAAGAAAATAGTTATATATACTCGAACATCTGTAGAGTTATTTTCACTAATATATTCAACAGTACTATGTATTTATAAAAAAAATGATTTTGTTTTTTTTAAATGGAACCATTTTGCCTGTCCCTTATTATGTAAGTATGAATTTCTGTATAACCTAGTAAATTGTATGTAAATCTCCAACAAAACACATTTTTTACGTATGTATATAGCATTTTGTTCGTCTTTCAATATAAAATTATATAAAAAGACATCGAACAATTTTTCAAACTCAAGTCCATTCACATAATACAAATCATGAGCATTCGGAGCAAGCACAGACCGCTAAAACATCAGGATTTGGATTATGTGTTATTTCGGAGTAAGTATTCCCTGTCTTATAATCGGGAAAATAACGGGAAAATCCGTTGACAATTAGTCTTGTAAAAAATGGTCTCAGAATTTGTAGAAAAAAACGTTACTCAGCAATTGACTTTTGAAATACATGTAATGTATTTGCTCACATGGTCATCATTTTTACGATAGAACTTTCGAAATAACGACTTTAAATAATATATTTATATTCTTATTAAATTCAAATCACTTTGCCTATCGCTTTCAATGAATCAGTACATTCATCTATTGTTGACAAACTATCCGATCAAGACAAGGCGAAAACATGTGGATGTGTTTGCCTCGAAGTGCATTCGCGGAGTTTCTCTGTTGTCAGAGGTCAATCTTGGCGCTTAGTTCAAATTGTTTTCTTACAGTATATTTGAGTTTTATTTCACTTCTCATGCATAATTTGACTGTTTGCTTTATCAAATGAAGGATTCTGATTCCATTCTGTTATGTCTGGAGTTGTATCAAACATTTATCTACGACTATTGTTCATGAGAACTGACTATTTCTTCTCCAAACGCGAGACACAGAATGTCAAAGTCAGATGTCCTCAGATGAGACAGAAAAATGAGGTCCATCATCATCACATCCTTCACTGCTACAGTTCCCTTGAAAGGTCAAACTTCTGTTGAACTTAACCTTATATGACTTCTCTATAAGCGTTAAATGCTTCCGAATAGAAAGCTTTATACATTAATATAACCAATCAATATCCTTTGTATTACCATTTTGGTTTCTGTCACCGTGTTTATTTCTCTATGTAAATCCTTGGAACAAGGTATACATGCAAACGTTTTTTTCTGTTTATCAGTTATTATTAAGTTGTTTCCTATATACGTTTAACCTTTGTTCCTTTTAATCAATCTTTTAGCAAGTTTCTGCTTCTGTTTGACCTGACAAAGATAACCTCAGGTGACCCAAGTGACTCATAAAAAAATTAACTAAAAAGAATATCAGAAGTTTCGTTTAAAGAAATCATTTCGTAAGTTCTATGCCTGATACGATGACCTTGTCAGGAAATACAATTTATCATTGAGTCAAATGTTGGCTGCCTTTTTTTTATATGGATTGTGAGTATATAATTTGTACCCACTGAATAGATGACGGGTTTCTCCGTTATTTCCCGATCAGGACAATGAGCAAACGGTGTGAACGGTCGGTAGAGAAAACTCACTCTTCTATGGCACCGATATCACCTCTGATGTTTTGGAGGTTCGTGTTTGCTCTGTCCCTATTTTGAATTGGTTTATGGACTTTTGAGCTTGGGTATTGTTCTTTATGTCCGTTTATTTTATTTCATAAGTCCGCACCAGCTTAGACACTATTTCTAATAGAGATTTTTCTATCGTTTTAATCTAGACTATTAATTAACATCTCTGTAAGCACCAAAACTGTTTTATTTTCTCTCACATCGCATATGTGTATTATTATGCAAGTTATAAGCAAAATCATGTTTTGCATTCCATAAAAAATACGCTTTCATTCAGCACAGTGAATGAAATGAGGAACTCTATTTTTTCAGTGCTTTTAAAACTTCATATAAAAAAGTTCAATATTTTCAAAGTATATAAATGAAAACGTTTCTTTATAAAAAGGCAGATGATGGCAGAATGACTTCCCATCCAGTGATAAGAAGATTTCCTGTCAGAAAAAAATCAATGTTATGTTAAAGTTCGCATTTCACATGAACTTTACATTTGCCTAATGATATTCTTAATTTCCTAAGGAGACTTAAAGCTTCCTTCTTTGGAAATTCTACGATTTAAAAGTCAGATCAATTGATAAGGCACATATTAATTGGAAGCTGAGGAGATTGTCTTTTCTTGAAATGATACTCACACCAACCAAATATGATATACATGAAGAATCGCTTGCTGTTCTTGAAGGTCGTGACGAAGATTATATTGTGAAGGAATAGTCCCTCTAGGAAAATCCATGTGTAGTTTGCAACTATTATGTAATTAAATATTGAGAAGAGCAATTTACACGGCCAGTTCTGAAAAAAGTATAAACAAAGAGCTATATTTTATATATAAATATTGTCATCTGTTTTTATGCATTTTTGCTGATACATGTACAAATTCTACAACTTTTAATATATATGTACAGAGCTTATACTTTATCAATCCCTTAAATGTGTAATATCTTTTTTTTAATTTCATCGTTTGCAAAACAATTGTGCTTGAAACTTGCTGAATTATGGTAGTAAACTATAGTAGGCATATCAAAATATGCTACGGTTTTTTCTTGGCTTCAAAGAAATACCGAACACAAATCAAGTGGAAATTATTAAATTAACTGGAAGAATTTAGATAAATGCTTGTGCAAGTGAAACGTTCAATAAGATAAAAAGATATACCGCGGAATAAGGGCGTTGACTTTGCTAAGGAGAATAAGATATAGCTCACCGATCCAAGGGTGGTTAAGGTCACTGTATTATTGATAACTCTGGTGTCACCGTCGGGCGTGTGGAATACATCCTTGACGAGGCAGATAATGGAACGCAAAACGAACGAAACGAATAAATTAATATGAATGTAGTTTCTCTGACAATGTAATCTCCTGCAAAATAATATATCTATCATGTATTTCTGTCACTGCAATCACAATCTTTTTCAAGAGATTTTAAAATGGCATGGCAAAAACACGAGATGCTTTCTTTTTGTGACGTGAGAGTAAGGATTCTTACTTTAAGGACAACATCACCACGACAGCTACACTCAAAAAGGTCAAGGACAAGGAGTAGCCGATCATATTTAATCTCTCAATCTTCGGCAAATCCTCCTTAATAAAAAAAAAGTGTAATCAATGAACACGAACACACGTAATAGCAGTCCTGAACTAAAATTGACCCCTGAATTAATATTTTTTACTCTATCTCAGTAAGACGCTAGTATTTTACTTTTTTTTACCATTAGAGGATCTGTAGGATTGTACGGCTGCATGCATTGGGTAAAGTCAGTCCATGTGGCATTCGTCTCTGGATGAATGAACCACGTACCATTAGATAAACATTCTCGACGAGCTTTCTCTGGAAAATAGGAGTTTTAAAGAAATGGAAATCTTTTCAGTCAGAAGCAATTTCCCTTTCAGACTTAACGTTCGTTCTTATCTTAGACACCTTTTCAATTAATGATTTTGAATTTACGTTTTTCACTTAAGGTAAAAAAAAACTGGATATTTCAATGTTAATTTTTTTAAATAACATGCAAGAGGTGTACTTTGTAAAAATATACGACAACCCTAAGAGGCAAACATAGGTGCAGGAATTTAATATAATCAATTGTACCATCATTTCTTGTGCTTAACACTGCTATATACGCGAGTCTATGGCAGAGGTGTATGAACGGGTCGATGGTAGAAAGTGTATAAGAACAGAAAGACCAGGAAAGATTTTCAATAAAAACCGTAAGAGCGCGAGGCCTTGATTGTATATTGTTCACCGAGGTGTGTAATCTTATTTGTTCAATTCTAATCTACCATCTCATAAGTGTGAAAATAAACAACAAATTTCTGATCTTGACAATACTAAATTGACCATGGCTAATATTTCTTCTGCCTCTTCAGCAACAAGCACAGACAATGTAGCTGGTCTACAGGGCATGCTTTCTATTCCTTGGCACCTGATCCCTACTCTGATGTTCTGATGTTTGTTCTCCTCCTGATTTGTATTGTAAGGATTGCCGTTTGAGATCTAACAATGTTCGTACTCTCCATGAAACATATGGAGATACCGAACAGTATTCAAGATCAAACGTCCATAAAACAATACAAACAGGAGCAGAGCAAACACGGACCTCTTAAACATCAGAGGTGGGATCAGGTGCCATGGAGGAGTGAACATCCCCTGCTGACCGGCCACACCCGCCATGTGCTCCTTGTCATGATCGAGAAATAAAAGAAAAATCCGTCATCAATTCAGTGTATAAATAATGAACTTACAATCAGTTTGGAAAACGTCAGTCTCCACGCACGTGACTCAATGATCAATTGTATTTTTAAGCATACCTTTTGGTTTTAACGGAAATCGGGATTTGACCAGAAAACATATATTGAAAAAGCCTAATACATGTACCTGTGGTATTTATCTTGTCAAGCTCCCAAAAAGCATATATAAAATACTTTAAGTAGTTCGGAAAATTTTGTGGAGCATGGATTTTTTTCCACTTTACACAAATTTTGAAAAATAAAGTGGGGAATAAATTGCTTTGCTGGAGTTAAGACTTGTTGATAATATTGGTTGTATACCTTGTGTGTTAAAATTGTTGATATAGTCCGGGCAGTTTTGTTGTAGTATGGTGCCCGCTCTCGTGTGTGGCCAACACATAACATTGTCGAAAACCGAAGGGCAGTACTGTCCTAAAAATAGCAATATCACTTTATATGTGATGTATTCTAGTCTCATTTTAGTAAATTTTAGTTAAAAAATACGGACGTTATTGATTTTGATGTTATTCAAGTCTCTTTGAAATGGCTATTTACTACTATTATCTTAAACTGGGAAAAAACTTGTATACAATTTCAAAAAAGATTAGAATACCTTTCAAGTTTTCATCTAATGGTGCAGTAGAGTTTAGACATTTTATCATTGCCTTTAGTATTAGCACATGCTGACTTTCAGCTACAACCTTTACTGTATATATTTTCTGAAAGAAAATAGTAATTATTGCAAATAATTTCATTTATGTGACATGTTCTTGTTTTATCATGTTATTATATAACAGTGTCTGTATTGTACATAGCTTTATACTAAGCAGCTATTCGGTTCTTTTATTGAACTAATTTTACCCCTTTTCCTACATCTAAATATGGGTTCAACCAATCAGCAAAGCTCTTATCCATCACGTGATCATTATTGATCCGTTTACCAAAAGAGAAAGCATGGTTTATTGAACTGCTGAATTTTTCGAATTTATACCATATTTCCCACAGAAAATCCTACAGCTTTTGTTGTGATACCATTTTGAAGATTTCGGACGATGTGATCTGCTTGTTATTTACAGAAAAACGTCTGTAAAGTGAGTTTTTGTTACGAAATCGGCCTTGTAAAGTTTACATCCTGGCATTAAACATGCTGAGGAGTTCACAACTCAGGACGACCAAAATAATTTACATGTGATTTTTACATGGATATTCTATTACTACAAGTCGTCTGGGGAATAATATGGTCAATTGAAGTAAATTTGGTAAACAATCGATAAACAGTGTCAGTGTATCTACAGTGGTTTAAAATATGTAGTAAATAATGTCGGGCTCGAGATCCCAAAAACTCTTACATTAACTATGTCAGCTGTAAACATAGACCTCTGCTGTAAACAATAATATTACTAATATAATAGTAATGTTATTACTACTCTTGAAAAGGAAAGTGGCACTCTCATCGATTGGTTTTCAGCTAATAAAATGCAGGCAAACCCAGAAAAATTTCGAGCAATAGCACTGGGGAAAAAGACGCATGATAAAAACATTACTTTAAACTTGAAAGGTACAACTCTTGCCTGTGAGGATGAAGTGAAACTGCTTGGTGTTACTTTTGATTTTAACTTAAACTTCAATTCTCATTATCAAATATTTGTAAAAAAGCAGCTCGACAATTAAATGTGTTAAAACGTGTCGGGAAACATCTCTGTAAACTGGGTAAACTTACCATCTATCACTCCTTTATAATGTCCAACTTTAGTTATTGTCCTCTGGTATGGCATTTTAGCAGTGAACAAAATTGCCAAAAAATAGAAAAAATTCAAGAGCGAGCACTAAGATTCATATATAATGACTACACAAGCAGTTATGACCAGCTCCTAGAAAAATCAAACCTCCCCTCACTGAAAATCAGGCGTATGAGAGCCATGGCCCTTGAAGTTTTCAAAATTATAAACAATCAATGCCCACTGTTCCTGCAAGATTTAGTTCAACAGCGAAATTCAACATACAATTTTAGATATCAAAAGACCCTGGAATTACCTAGGCCAAGAACCACTAGGTATGGAAAACAGTCATTCAGCTATGCAGCTGCTACGCTGTGGAATTCTCTACCAAATCATGCTAGGGAACTTTCCACCCTCAGCCAATTTAAAACTTTCATAGAGACATGGACGGGGGAAAAATGCAAATGCAGTTCCTGCAGAAACCACAGCGTAGGGCTGCATAGCTGATGAGACAATGTTTAGAAACAGTTGAATTTTCATTTATTTTTGAAATCTTTCATTTTCTCTGATAATATCACCTATCTCATTTATTATTCTTTTTTTCCTTTAACCTCACAATATGCATATCTTGCCTATGTAGGTAGGGACTGACCCAATCACTAGGCAGGATGTGTATTGATGAGGAACATAAATTACTTTAAAATTATTATTATTATTATTTATTTTTATTTTTTATTTTTTCCTTCGTTCTCAATTTGGTTTAGCTATGTCTGTGTGAATTTTAAATTTCCTAAACTTTCAAATTTATTCAATTATCAGGGTTTTTTTTATTTATTTATTTTTAATATTATTAATATAATACAATTAGTTATTTTTATCTGAATTTATGAATTAAACTTAGTGCTTAATTTTATTACATGTACTATCATATGACTTTTATTTATTTATTTATAATACTCACGTTTTATTTATTTTTGTTTCTCTTAATGCAATCATATTGCTTTTCAAGTTGTCTATTTTTCTTTAACTTATTCTAAAGAAACTATAAATTCTTAAAATTTGTTAAATTCTTAAAATTCATTTTATCTGTCATAATTTTTGTATAAGTATATATGTACATGTGTTTTTGCATGATAATTTATGTGTAAACGTCTTTCTGTGATATTTTAACTGTGATAGTCGGTTTAAGAGCTCTACAGAGCTCATGTTTATTGTTATGTATGTATACAATGCCGACTTTAAATAAAATTTACTTCCCTACTTCAATTACATTATAGACCTGACAGTGTATAGATTTGTTCCTGGGAGGTTTTTGCAACTGGCGATCAGTGATTCACGTACATCGTTAATCCTAACACCATGATCAAGCCTGAAGATTTTATCAATCACACCGGTAACTTCATTCTTTTAGAAACTTTTGCCTATTTACGGTGATTTGCAATTTGCTGAGCTTTGAAAATGTGCATCTATGTGATAACATCATTTTTATTAACTGTCCATCCAAAATATCACAAGACAGTTTTGCTTCTTACATTCACCTTGGCCGGGGAATAAGAACCTGTTTGTTACAGTGGAAACCTTTCGCTTCTTCAAGGACTTGAATGTCAGAATCATCTACACAAACCAGATATTGATGAGTGAATATAAACAGCTCAGCAGTGACGAGTGTTACCTTTTTACAAGTTATGAGATCTCCATTGATGCTGATGTAGTATTTACTTGACACTCCTGCATTCCCAGTATAAAACAGGCCAGTATAGTATAGTACTTCTGATGAAGTCATGTGTTATCCATTAAAACTAAGTTAGCTAGCTCATAATAAAAGGCTCAAGTTTTTTGGTTCCTTATATAATTTTGCAATATTTTTACAAATACAGGTATCATACTTGGTAACAAATCCGGCTTTTCCTTTTAAGAGTTTGAACAATGAATGATCTTACTCAAGTTTACTTATATGTTGTTCACGGAGCCAAAAATTTTGTTTGGAGTTAGTTGCCTATGTGATGTTGGTAAAATATTGCCATTATATGGGTACACAAATCTTATTATGTATGATTCAAATTATCAATTGTTGAATCAAGACATAGTGTACGTGGGACCATATACACATGTATTTTATTGGATTGTGCAGGACCATATGCACAGTAATGCACTTGTGTTTGTTGATTTGTGTAGGACCATATACACATGTTTTTTATTGGATTGTGCAGGACCATATGCACAGTAATGCACTTGTGTTTGTTGATTTGTGCAAGACCTGCATGGTATTACATAATGACATACAAATTTTGTTGACTTGTGTAGGACCATATACACATGTAATATGTTGAATTGTGCAGGACCATAGGCACTTGATTTGTTGATTTGGGCAGGACCTGCATAGTAGTGAATAATGACATACATTTTTGTTGATTGTGTAGGACCATATACACATGTGATCTGTTTTGCTGAATTGTGCAGGACCATATGCACTCATGTTTTCTTGATTTGTGCAGGACCATATGCACATGTGATGTATTTATAAGTCTTGCAGGACCTGCATGGAACTGCATAATGACATACATTTCTGTTGACTTGTGTAGGACCATATACACATGTACTTTGTTGACTTGTGCTGGTCTATAGACAAATGTTTTTGGTTGTCTCAGGCATGACTATATGCACTTTTTCTGAAGTGAATCCAGAACCATAGGTATCTAAAATAAAGTGTGCAGAAGTGTGTTTTGAATAACATGCATATTTGGCATTATCATGTTCTCCAGAATCAATCAATGCACAAGTTTATAATTTATAAGTTAGCAATTTATTTACAATACATATTTAAATATATATTTAAAATGTATAATAATGCATGTTTGCTCTCTTTCTTGGTAAAATAATGTTATAATGAGAATAATTTATGCTGCATATATGTAGACATATTCTCATGTTGGAATTTACATAACATGTTATTCATTGTTGTTGTATTGCAGTTGTGCAATACCCAATGTAAAATAATTATGTCATTCTCTAAGAATTTATCTTGCATGTTCTGATTGTTCAGTTGTATAGAACATGGCTTAAAATATTGATTTAGATCAGAGCACTTGATTTAAAAAAAAATGAATATCATATACTGGATAGTAGTTTACACTTTTATTTTTCCAGAGTTACCCATCCCACCAAATTAGAAACAGACACTATCCACACTGGGTTGAAAAAGAAATACAATGCATGTAACTTCATTAAGAATTTTGACAATTTATTACTTTATTTTTCTATTTTGGTAGTGTTTTCTTTCTATTGTATGAATATATTGAGATCACGAACAGTATTCTAGCTCAAAGGTCCATTAAGCAATACAAAACTGGAGCAGAGCAAATACGGACCTCAGAAGAAAAAGAATTTGGACAGGGGATCAGGTGCGATGAAGGAGTAAGCATCCTCTGTTTATCGGCCACACTTGCAGTGTGCTTCTAATCATGATCAGGAAATAATGGAAAAACCCGTGGACAAAGTGGTATGTATTTAATGTACTTACAATAAGTATGAAAATCATCAGTCAACATTTGACTTAATGATGAATTGTATATGTTTACGCGACATATTTTATTCAAAATATAAATATAAAAGATTACATGACACAAACGGGATACTGTATTTACTTTGATGTGAACAACTGAATAAATTTTATGCAATGTTAAAGTGTAAAATATCATGAAACTATTTGAAATAAAAATTGCAAAGAACAATAAATTAACTATTTTGTCAAAATTAAAAACAAATATGACTAGGTTTTATATTACTAAGAGGTAAATTATTAACAAGTGTCGCATGTTACCTACATGTACTTCTGTAATGATAATAGTATGAATTAATTTGAACGATTTTTATCGATAACCGTATATGTTCAATGTCTAAAATTCACCATACTACTCTTGTAAAAAAAATGCAATCATTTTTTTTATCATTGTCTTGTGAAATGAAATAAAAATAAAAAAAAATAAGGCACTTGATTCTCAAAGAATTTAAACTGACATATCTTAGTTAAATTGTAAAATATATCGAATTAAACGCTTTCACCAAAAAAAAAATCACATTCCTTACAACTAGCACCAAACTGTTGTTATATGTTTTCATTGAAGAGATATTCAGAAATGGCTTTTGAAAAGAAGACGTAAATAACGTACAAGTAAGTTTCAATGTTTCAATAAAGCAAAATTTTATGCATTAATGACAAGCTTTTCTGCCAAAAATACATCCTTTTTTCATATATACATGACTTCAATAACCGTAAGTTTAAAATGAGATAAAATGTTATTAAAATATTTAAATTTCATTCAACATACGTAAGACATCCTCCTGGTATTATTACAAGTGGGTTTTCTCGCGTATAAACTATTCAGTGATTTATTTTTACATTTTTGTCAGATGATTAGAGAACTAAATATTCAAAAATATTTATAAACAAAAATTGAAAGCTTGGGACACTTGAACTTTTAACATTTCAGTAAAACTTGTATGTGTTGGTCTATATAAAACAAACAGATGGTAATATTATCAGGGATCGACCCCAATACACTCTAATGACAGAAGAGGTCGTAAGAGTTCCATATACTAAGTATGCTTTTGATTTTCGTACATCAAAGTTATATGCAGTACAACATATGTACTTTTACGAAATAGTGCACTGAGTTTTTCCTCCTTCAATTTTCTGATGGTTATATTCCAACGAAAAGGTAATTAACACTAATGATACATGCACATTATTATAAACCAATATCACGCGACATTCTTTACAATTACAGGTGTTTTCAATCATATTTCCTTACCTTTGAATATGCTTATTATCAATTACAAAAAGCATATTTTTGTCATCTAAAACAATTATAACATAAACAAAAAAAAAAGTTTGATGAAAACACTGGCAAAGACTTAAGCCTGACCGATTGGTTTCAAAGGCTGAACAGATAAAGATATGATTAAAAAACCATTAGGTCAAATATAAGACACTACATTTATTAAAAACAAATGTTTGAATTAAATATGACAAATAATTTTGAATGTTTTCTATTATAAGTCTTCTAAAAATAACATTCACATTACTCATTGACTTGAGTGCATGCGAAGAATTTTTTTTAATTCAAATTTTAAGCAAACTTTATTCTTCACACATTATTGTTTATTATATTTTAGTTTCATGACAAATCAATACTCAGTATATATTTAGAGTTTGAAATGAAAAATTATACTTTCGAAGAAGGAAGTTGCAAAGCAGTATCGTAGCCAATAATGATAATATCTCTGAATTTAATGTGTTTTAAATACATATTATCTGTAAAATCATTTTATTAAAAAATAAACGAACATCCAAAGAACTTTTAGAAATGAAAACATTATAAAAGTAAATAAGTACGAATAACGAATACCTTTTTTCAATAAATCACGTTTAATTAATTTTCTAAAGATATGAATAAAGATATAAACATTCAAGTATTTTGTCAAAGACATATTTGCTTTAAGTAGTAAAGTGCGGGATAAAAGAACTTATAATTTGTTTCGTTAATCATATCATATTAGTTAAGTGCAGTATGTTGGTGTCTTTGTAACTGAGCTTTCTTCAGACAAGCTGCCGTCAAACATGGGGTCATCGTAGTATTCTAAATTATACATGTTATTGATTTGGTTTTAATCATACATAATTTTGTAAACAACGAGCACTTTTTCCGAAAATATGCACCGAGTTATCCCCTCTCATCCTTGATGTGACTCTTTAACAAACAGACAAACAGACAATTAGCAGCAATCAAAGATTGATAAAAATTATCTTCTGTGACTAGATTTTCTTTTTACACGAATAGATATATGAATCAATTACTAGTACCCTAACTTTGAACTTGCTGTTCATTAATTACAAAAGAGAAGATTGCTTTTACGGGCGTTGTTTTTTGTCAATAATGGATTAATTACGGTTAAAAGAACACGTAGCCTATATATGTACCGGTCAGTGATTGTCACCGGGAGCGCCAGATTGGATCGCCATTGACGGATATTTTTTGTTGAGAAACAGCTTAAATGCAGTGGTGTATTGCTGATAAGCGTGATTCTTCGCGGGCGAACACCTTAGAACAATTTGTTGTGCAGTGCTTAAGATCACATCGTGAAATATGAATACCAAGTCAGTTTTTTGTTCTCGGCTTATCTCAATGATATTTGTGTTATCGTGTCTTTTTCGCTGTGTTTGCTTGAATGGTGCATTAAAAATAGCAACTGAACATTTTTAGAAACTTGTAAGAATTTGTAGACAAGACGGCTATATTTGTTTAAAATTTTATCTCATTGACAAACGTAGATATTTGTCCAAAAAGTGACATTTGACCTCTGTTTAATATCTTTAGATATTAGCAGGCTATTGTTTTTTTTTTATTGTAAAGTGGTTTTTTTTTGCTTCTAAAATGATTTAGGGTCTAATAAAGAGCAAATTTTCCCCCAACTCCTTTCTTAACCCTCGAGACCCCGATCTACCTTTTTCAATTATAAAGTATAAGCCTATCTGAAAGGAGATTTTACAAAACAAAACAAAAATAAATAAATAATCTTGTATTTACTTTTATTTGTCAGTACATGTATGTTGATTGAAGTCAATTCTTTAAAAAAGGTAAAGAAATAGAGTTAAGAAAAGGAATAAAACTGAAATTTATCATTAGAATAAGTGGGTATTTATAATAATTTTAATGAGAGAGTTATAATTTAAATGAAATGAGAACTCCTTCTTAAAAGCGATACTCCTGATACGACCTGAATATTACTTTGAGTTAAGCCTCATACATCATCGGCTGATGCTATCTAGCAACATATGGTGTGCAGGAAGAATAAAAGTGTAAAAATGAGGTATTTAAAATTTGTAAAATATGTGAAACAATTACTCGGCCAGGTTCAGCAGTATATTCACTTCAATCCTACCTTAACTTAATCTTTATATAATAAAACAAATAGGAATAGATTCTATGACGAGTGATTTTAAACTGACAGCACAACATGTTTACATACACCCCTCTGTGGACAATCTAACAAGTGCAGGCATCAGTCCCCACTCAAATGACTCTACTCTGCGAACTTCAGATGACCACCTCCATCAGTTATCAGGAAAAGGAGATCTAGGGGACATGTAAATTGTCCTCTGGTGATTTCATCTAATATCTTGATTTGTTATAGATTATACGGCCATGTATACTTGTGTAAGGTTTGAACAAAAACAAGGGGCAAATGACGGTCATTGGATAAGACTCGTTCATTACCGACATTGTTTCTGATTCTGGTTGTATCTGGTTCGTATCTTATGCCTTCAAAGATCTGTGATACTATCCACTGAAGCGAAGTGAATGGAACGAAATGCATATTTTTATCCATATCGCGTTTATAAAAGCACAGCTGATTACTGACAAAAAACACGTGGCGGATGTGACAGATCAACAGGAGATGCTTACCACTCCATGGTACCTGATCCTACTAAATTGATTTTTTTTTTAAAAAGTCTTGCTACAATTTGTATTATACTATTAACTTTGTTTTTTGAGAATATTCACTTTTTCTCATCTTCACAACTGATGAACATATAGATTATTTTAACTGGCTCTAAGGAATAAAAACTATTTCTCGTTATATTCACTTCTGCTTAAGATTCGTATAATTTAATTTGAAAATTCGAGATTGAATGCATTTATTTGACATTTCATTATACGTACTGTATTACGTTTTCTGGTTAACGACAAGACTTGTTCTCTATCGGTTGTTTGTCTTTCGTTAAAATATTTTACATTTGAATTGCTAATTTGGTTGGTGGTACACAGTAGCAATTAGAGGATCCAGATGCGTCCTGAAAAACGCCCGATATCATTTCCATTTTTTATTTGAATAGAACACTGCTTGTTTATAAATGTTTTAAGATATTTTTGATTCATTTAGTCCAATGCATTTGGTTTTAGAGACTTGTTTTTCTACATGTTAAAAAAATATTAATTATATTTTAAAGGCCCTGAGGAATCATGATTGTTCAATGTTTTAAGATCGTGACAATGAGCACACGGCGGTTGTGATCGGTCGGCAGGGGATTCTCAATCGTCCATGGCACCTGATACCACCTCTGATGTTTTGTTTTGGTTTGATCCTATTCTGTATTGTTTAATGAAGTTTTGAGTTTGAATACTGCTGCTTATCTCCACATATTTAACTGATTTTATTGTTAAAAGATTTTACTTTACAGTGACGTTGTTGATTGTACTTTACAGTGACGTTGTTTTGTCTATAATTATTTAATTTTTATGAGTTATTTCAAATAGGAATTCAACTTGTTTTGATATTTTGCTATTTATCCAAAAAAGTTTAGAAGTATTTTTTTTCGACATTTGTGATACGTTTATATCTTAAACATTTTTTAAACAAAAATTTTGTAAGAGATCAGTTCAATATCTTTCCCATAAGCATAACTGTTTTATATGAGAAGTGCATCAAGAAAATCGACAGCACAAAAATGCCCCCAACATCTGCAATATGAAAAAAGGCTGTTTTGTCCAAAAAGAAATCTACACCGAAACAAACAAAGAGGGGGAAAATAATCTTTAAATTCACTTTTTTTAACGGAGTAATGACCAAATGTAAACTACGTGTGGTACGTATATACGTATGAAAAATATTTTTTTTTGTCTTTATGAGGCCCCATTTGAATTTATATCGAGTAATGTATTAATCAAAATTTACTTTTTCCATCATTTTATAAGGAACATGTTCTTTCAATTTTTATCTGATTTAATGCCATGTCTGTGCACAGAATTTTTATTTTTTTCTTTTGTCCAGTTAATTATGTTGTTGACATCTTCGGTATTTTTCAAAGGATAGTTGAATGTTAAAAATTTGTAATTGTTTTCTAATTTGGACTTTGAACATGAATAGTATATACCAATATATGTTAAAGTACTTAAATCGTATTTCGTATTGTAAAATTGGCAATAACTTTGAAATTTGGATTTGAGCTGAATATTGTTCGTATCTCTATATCTCATTACATAAGTTATTGCAAACGAATGTTCTTCAATGTATTCCCTTCGGGCAAGAAATAAATACAAGACGAAGAACACTCAGTAAAGAAAACTCTGTCTGCGAATGAATTCCACTTGATCGACTTACTAATAATATAAGAAAGACATGCATTTCCCTTTTTAGGCAATTATATGTACACTCAATACTACTTAATTGGATAAATCTGATATCTGCTTAGCATCTTAAAGCTAAGTGTTCTTAATCATTTCCGCAAAACTGAGGTTCTATATTTACCTAGCCATGTCTTTAGTTTTAAAGATTCATAAAACATTAATGTTTTAACATTTATCAATTTTTTTTCATATGTAAAAGGTACGTAATATCTAGTTAGAGGGAAACAAGAAGGAAATTTGCTGTATGTTTCATTGTAAGGGTCTTACTTCCTTAAAAATGAATTGGGTTTAACTTTTATTCAATAATTTATTTTATTAATTTCAAATTTGAATTAATATTGAAAAATAAGATTTATCTATATAACTTGAGTTCCCTCTCCTCAAAGTGATTTGATGAAAATCTTTGTTAAGCGAAAATGATCAAGTGAATGTAGCTGTTCATTAGATGAAAATACAAATTGCCTTATTAAATCAAAGGTTTTAAAATTTGAAACTTTTAGCCTTTAAGTGGGATAAACATTAATCATGAACAAAATTCAGTTGGATAATTCTTCAAAGTAGCAAAAAGAAGTTAATGAAAACCAAACTATTGTTTTATCCGCGATTAGTTTATTTGCTCGGAAAAATTCTTTCTATATATCAGGATATATCATAATACATGTTTAGAACAATGAAACAATGCATTAGTAAAAAAAAAAAGCCTCTTTCAAAAAAATCTCATGTACCTCTCGCAAAATTATCTTATGGCTTAGATTTATTGACATATAATAGAAAATAAAACTATTTTGATGCAGTTTTCACATTTTCAATTTCGTTTGTATGATACTCCTTTTCTTTTATTTGACTATATTCAGATGCCGCCATTAGTTCATTAGTGTAGACATCGTTGCGGAACTGTGAGAAGTTAGAAATCCTTAATCATTCGCAAGTAATGCTACAAGATCTATATTAATGGCGTCCTAGTATAGGTCCAGTCTCTTCATCCTGCAGTGGGTACCACGACATAAGGAGGAACTCCTCCCTATCTATTGTAAATGCTCTATCCACTGAGCAAAACAGACAAACTTTCTAAATGATCAATTAAGTTTTATATTTGCTATGCAAATCTTTTTCTCAATTTAAAATTTAAACATTTATATAAAAAAATCTGCCGTTACCAATAAAATATTTTTTAAAATTAAGAATGAAATAAAAAAGGCGACTTACTGGATCTCTGTAACACCCTCTTCCTAGTACTGTTTGTCCAGGTAAAAATATCACGATCGTCACAAAACTCAACAACTTAATTAAACCATCCATTGTTTCATTAGCGGTTATACTTCATTTACGATGTTGTCTAAATTGTTTTAACTTTGGGATTCAGAATGCCTCGCATTCCTCTTCTCCGTACCTAATAAATGATATTGTCTTTTAATTAACTTTTTATACTCCCATAGGCACTGGAAAGCGCATCTGACAGAAGATAAAGTCCGTAAAAAATGTTAACAATAATTTGGAATTATGTAACAATAATCGCGAAGCAGTGTCATTGACTGTAGCCCGGATGTTGCGTTATCAATAACATGGGTGATAAATTGATATAATGGTCCAGGGCTTCTGTCCGTATCTCTGCAGCATTCACATGGCATATCGCAAGTGATTCTCTTTTGTTGCTGTCGACTAAGAAGAATAAGATCTTGTGCTGTTAGTTTCTTTTTCTGAGTCTGATCTGTTCTTTTTATAGATCCCCGATTAATATTCCTTGTGTAATTTCTCGATATGATCTGCTGCGCTGAATGGACAGCGTCTTCCTTATATATGCTTCAGGTCCAAACAGAATATTATTTGTTGTCTCTTTAATAGACACAGACAAATTAATGATAATTATGCATGGAATTCAAGTTTTTTGACATTTATATATAAATGCCGTAAACAGTCAATATCAGTCTTAACAAGAAGCACATAAAATTGCAACCACCTGTTACTTTAAACATAGAATTAAAAGAACGGGATATTTGAAGTGCACGCGTCTGGGGAGTTTAAAATAACAAGCAAAAATAACCCATCCTTAAGAAAATTGAATGTTCATTTACAAACACCGTTTGCTGACTTTTAGAATTTCGGTTAATAACAATGAAAATGTTATCTTAAACCCGGGTGCATAAAAATTTAAATGACTTTAAATGAAAATAGTGAAGTAAAAAAGGGGAACACATCTATTCAATATCATTAAGAGGGGACTTTATCCGAAAAGTACAATTATCTGTCAGCTATTTGATATTTTTGCTCCGTTACATTTGCAATCCGATACTTTCTATGGTGTCTGTGAAATATTGGGACCTTTGTAAGCAGACGGGTGGTATAATTAATTACGATGAAATTGTTAATTACAGTAAAGCTATCGAATGCAAAACTCATTTCAATTTAATTGGCCTAATGTCATCCTGTAAAACTTTAAAAATAACTTTGTCCCCTATTCACAATTTTTTAGGGTATACTAAAGAATCAACTGCGACCTTCTACTTTAAATTGATTGCACTCTTTTAAGTGATAGACTCTGATCAAAATTGATAATGTTAAGAATGAACCACTTTTCTTCAAGACCAAAAAAATTATTTTTTCAAATTCCACATCCTTACGAAGTTTCAATGAAAACAAAGTTTGATTCCAAAACTTTGAATGGAAAAGAAAATATATGCTGTAAAATTTAATTTAAAATTACAATAGATCGAATCCATTTATCCTAGAATTGATATTTATTTCACTTTTTGTTGCTTCAATTATACATGTAAGCTTGAAATTGAAGATATTGCACATTACATCACGTATATGGTTTCATATTTAGATATTTAACAAGAAAGATGGGTAAACAAATTTTAATAAAAATAATACATATATTATAAAAAAGATGAATTAAACATTTTTCTAGTAAACTTCCAATATTAATGTACAGAAGCAATATACCACGTCTGCACATGGATACATGTATTATGTCTCTCAGTTAACTCAATATACAAAATTATGCTATACGTTCTGAAACCACTGACAAAAAATGATGAAACAAGAATATCAACACTTTCGAATTTGTTTACAATCAATATTCAACAAGGTTTATTTGGATGTGATAATTTCTTTTTCTAATTGTAAGACCACTATCTATTCGCTGCTCTACGGATTTGTTTTCTTTACTCGATCATGACAAGAAGAACACGAAAGGT
This sequence comes from Saccostrea glomerata, assembly GCA_003671525.1. NCBI lineage: Eukaryota > Metazoa > Mollusca > Bivalvia > Ostreida > Ostreidae > Saccostrea > Saccostrea glomerata. The sequence goes on from PRKT01000713.1 coordinate 76,370, forward strand.
GTGACGGGTCGGCAGGGGTTGCCCTCTTCCCCATGCTTCCCACATTTGGTGTTTATTTTTTTGGATTTTTAACGGACTTTTAAACATAATAACTGTTCATTTTCAAGTGACCCTGGTGTTCAGCTTTTTAACAACTTAAAGCTGCGATATCAAATATTATAAAAGTATTAATGTTTGATGAATGCATTTGCTAAAGTTTTAGATCACTCGACAGTTTTTCCTGCTAGATGTCTTTCTATTGATCATTAATTATAAAAATGAAAATATTTTTCCCATGTAACTGAGCAATAAGTAACATATATCTTGTTAAAATACAACATGGAATAGTATTCTTATACTTGATACCTTTTTGATTTTTAATACACGTGATAACATATAAAAGGCGCTGTAAACAATACATAAAAATGTTGAAATTAAACCCAGTAGGTAAGTAACTACATATAAAACTGTCAACCATTCTCCAAGGTCATCGTTTCGTGTACATATTGACGTTTAATATGACAACTGGCGTAAATCACGGGATTAGATATACCATTGATAAGAAAAGATTTTCACTCATCGGGACGTTTTAAAGACGAACGACCGGACACTGATTCGTAAAAGATATGTTTGCTGTTTTTTTCTAAGCGGAAGGAGGCTTACCATTAATCGTAATATGACAATAGTAAACACAAGGCTAACTTAAGTCCAGAGAAAACAATTCAATTGTGACAACACTCAACATTTGTATAAATCCGTATTTTTCATCATTTAGATTTACTTTATTACAATATTAATAAAGATCATGCTCTCATACCTAACCAAGATATCCTGTATATTTGTAATTCCATTACTTTTCTAGTATAAACTGTTGTGATAAATAAAAGCTGTTTCACATGTGCATTTTAACAAATTCTTTAAAATCATTTGTAAGTTTTGAATATTTTAATATTACACATAGCCAAATTGAATTCGAACTACCTTATATATATTGGATTCCGAAACTTCATAAGAATCCTTACTACCAAAGATATATTGTGGGTTCCAGTAAATGTTCAACAAAGCCTCCCTCGTTACTCCTCCCTAAGATATTGACAATTGTGAAGGAAAAACTTCCAGAGTATTGGCAACTATATATTCAAGAAGTGATGTGAATCAGATGTGGATATTAAACAATTCTAAAGAAGTTTTGGACAATTTGAAATCACAAAATTTTACAAAAATCAACAGCCCAAAACCTTACGACTTTTCAACTTTATACACAACAATTCCTCACGACAAATTAAAGTCCAGGCTTTTTGATATCATTGACAGCTGCTTCTTCAATAAAAACGGAACTCGTACATTTACTTACCTGGTCATTGGTCATTTGCAAAATAATTTTGTTAAAACATATTCTATTTGCACACACAAATACTCTGAAGTTGACATCAAGAAGAGGCTTGAGTTTTTGATTGACAATATCTATTAGATGCAGTTTTTGGAGACCAGGTCTTCAAACAATCTATTGGAATTCCCATGGGTACCAATTGTGCTCCGTTATTAGCAGACCAATTTTTGCAATTTTTGTATTCATGGGAAGCAGAATTTATGCAAAATTTTATGCGTGAAAGAAGAACCACTTGCTATGACCTTCAACTCGACTTTCAGATATATCGATGACGTATTGTCAATTGACAATGGTAATTTGCAATTCTACGTCGATACAATATATCCAGGAGAGCTTGAGATTAAAGTCACAACAAAGTGTGACACATATGTTTCATATTTGGATATTTTACTTAAAAAAGACGTTAATGGTAACCTAACAACCAAGCTATATGATAAACGTGACGACTTTAGCAGTTCTATCGTCAACTTTACTTACTTATGCAGCAATATACGTTCATCACCTGCACACGGAGTGTATATATCTCAATATATCTCAGTTGATTCGATATGCAAGAGCATGCTTTACGTATGAATATTTTCTAAAACTAGGTAGATTATTGACAAGCAATTTGATGAAACAAAAATATCAATAGTCTCGTTTAAAGTCATCATTTCGTAAGTTCTATGGTCGATATAATGACCTTGTCAGCAAATACAATTTATCATTGAGTCAAATGCTGACTGACTTTTTCATGCTAAAAAAGTATTAGTCCATTATTTATACACTGAATTGAGGACGGATTTTTCCGTTATTTCCTGATCATGACAAGGAGCACACGGTGTGACCGGTCAGCAAGGGATGATCAACCCTCCATGCCACCTGATCCCACCTCTGATGTTTCGGAGGTCAGTGTTTGCTCTTCTCTTATTTTGTATTGTTTTATGGACTTTGAGATTGAATACTGTTTTTTATCTCCATATTCTTCTGATTCTATCGATGCCTTTTATTACTATGTATGTAGGAAGAATGTTTTTGAGAGTTGGCAAAACTATGAGACCTGCATCTTCTGAACTAGAAACTAACTACTTTATCGTTTAACGCCTCTTTTTTAATGTTAACTAATTAGTATCACTCCCGTCCATGACAGAGAGCAATTGGAGTTGAGACAGGTCAACTAGGAAAGTTCAGTCCTCCATGGCACCTGATCCCATCTCATATTTTACACGTCTGTGTTGCACCCCTCCGGACTTGTATATTTTAATGGACTTGGATTTGAATAGTGTTCGTTTTCTATACATTTCTATACTGGGTCTGTACCTCTGGTTTGTTTCGATACGCAAGAATATGCTCTTTGTATGAACACATTTTATAACCAAGTAAGGTATTAACGAGCGAGATGCTGAAAGAAAGAATATAAGCAGTCTCGTTTAAATTATCATTTCCTATGTTCTATCGCCAATATAATGCACTTCTCATCAAATACAATTCATGACTAAGTGAAATGCTGACTGGCGTTTTTTTTTTCGAATAAATGCTACGAGGAACGTTCAATAAATAATGTCATTAGCTTGATGAAATACAACATAGAATCCTATGAAATTTATCTTGACTTTCTCTCATCATTGATTCTTTAATGAATTGTAAACATTTGATGTGACCACTTTTCATCGCATTATTTTAGTGTGGGAAGCTGAGGACAAGGGCTATTCGAGACACTGCATTTAAAATGAATGGTCAAGAAACAGTTAACTATAGTAAAATTAAACTCTTTATAAAAGCAGCTGTAAACATGTCAATATCCCCAAAATAGATTTACTGAAGTATGTGAAATTTACAGCAACCAATGTCTGTTTTATAGACACAAGAACAGGTGAATTTCAATAAACAAAAGTTATATTATTGGCAACAAAAATGGGTACCATCCTTGGCAACAAGGACATGTAAGCTTGAAATCGAAGATATCGCACATTACACCTCGTATATGGTTTCATATTTAGATATTTAACAAGAACGATGGGTAAATAAATTTTAATAAAATTATACATATATTAAAAAATAGATGACTTAAACATTCCTCCCGTAAATTTCTCCCGTATGGTTATAATATAAAAGTTTATGCTTTGCTCTTGGAGGAAAATCCGAAATATGTAAAACAGGAGGTGCACATTTGAGTTATGTTAAAGAAAGAATGTACCATTATATTTTATTTTGTGGTATAGGACAGTTTGCAGGTAGGAGATTGATTGTAATCCTTCAACATCTTACATGTACAAAGAATGGAAGGGTCCATGGTTTGTCTATATTTAAAACCCGAAATAAGTGTCAGATCAAGAATTAAAGTAGAAGGTGAATACTGGCACTATGTAAAAAATATTCCGTGAAGGTTTCATTTAATTTCATCCATGGTATAAGAGGTGTTGCGGATATGAAATGGGAATTCCAAGCAAAGCAGACGAACTGAGTTTCCGATCATTATATACCCTTCCACTTTACAGCCTAGTAGGGAGGGTGTAATAAAACACTTCTTAAAAATATATGTTTTCTGTGTAAATTTCCTACTTTCAAGGATAACAAATGATGTTGCTTTCTCAAATACACCCATTATTTGGTCTATATAGATCAGTTTTTATCGAAATGATAACATTTAGAAATGAAACGCCTGCTAAACCCTCTTTTTGTATCTAGTGTCAGACGTGCTTGGGTCATCGATGAAAAGAGAAACATGTCAGGGTTGTAGCAGTAGCAAATAAACTCTTATAAATTATCTATTTCAATATGATTGTATTTTGACATATTCATTAAAGATATTATTTTTGGTAATTTTATAAAGGCGTAAAAATATTTGTTTGCAGAACCAGACATCTTGTCTTAAATTTATCATTTAATTTTTCTTCAAAATGGAACCAATTTGAAATCATTAGTGATCACGATTCTCATTTTGACCGACAAAGCACAATGTGAGAACACAGTAATGGGGTCTGTAATTTTACCTTTCTCTGAGAGATTTTCTAGTGTAGATTGATCACTGATTGTTATATTTATATTGCTGACAAGGTCATTGTATTGATCATAGAACTTAAAAATGATGACTTTTGACAAGACTGCTTATATTCTTGTTTCTGCAAATTTTCTGTAAAAAATAACTAACTTTTAGAAATTGTTCATAATACGTATATGTACAGCAGGCTCTCGCGTACTGAATGAATTGAGAGACATATACTCCATGTGCAAGTAAAAGAGATATACTGCTGCGTAAGTAAAGGAAGTTTACGATTGTAAAGTGAAAGTCATGACATTTATCATGAAGCTTGAAAAGCGGGAGGGTATATAGTAATCGGGATGTCCGTCGGTTTGTCTGTCCGTCCGTTCGTCTGTTACGCTTTTCGGGTACCTATCTCATATCTTCAACTCCTGTTTTTTCACTGAATGAAATTTAATGAAACTTTTACAGAATCTTTGTTAAAAAGTGTGGGGTATCATTCAGTGAGTTCGTTGCTAACAGTGCCTCTAGTGTGAAGTATATCTAAAAATGAAACAGATTTGTCATACTCTCTAAAATATTGAGTTTCAAGCTCATCGGGATATATCGATCAAACTATAATTGAAATTACCATTAATTATTGACGGAACGTCGTCGATATAACTTAATGTCAAATTTTAGGCCACAACAGGTGTATTTTGCGCATAAGCTTTGAGAAAAGTTTTGCTTCATATGAATACAAAAATAGGTTTGCTAATAATGGAACGTAATTGGTGCCCATGGGAAATCCCACACATTGCTATTAAAACTGCTCCTCAAAACAACATAGATATTGTCAATCAGAACCTTTAACATTGTCTAAATATTAACTTCAGAGTTAGAGTAAAATTAGAATGTTTTTAAAAATAATTTTGAAATACAATGAAAAAAATGACAAGTTAGTAAATATCTGAGTTCCTATCATATAAAAAAGTCTGGACTTAAATTTATCATGGATAATTGTTGATGAAAAGATTAAAGGTCGTACGTTTTATGCTGTTGGATTTTGTTGTTTTTTTGTGATTTGAAGTTTTCCAAATGTTCCTTTGGATTTTTAGTATCCACATCTGATTGACACCATTTTTCGAATATACATCTCAAAATATAACAAAACCTTTTCAAATTAGAGTTGAAATCATTTTAATTAAAGAATTACTGACGGTGTGTTAATTGTGTATGATAGCCAGTTTTATTATTTCACGCACATGAATCTTCTTTGGAAGACATGCCTAAACTGTTGATATTTATTCAGTATTCAGTGCATTTAAGCATTCAAAAACACTTTCTATTTTTTTTTTTTTTTTGAAAAGAGAGGGTTTACATTTATGTATTCTTAATACATTAAATCTCATTACTACTGCCAAATTCAAGAATATGTTAAAATTTGATCTTCATATCAAAGAAGGTATTCTGTTGTTCGAACAATCTACCGCCATCTACTGACAATGTATTCTCTCAACAAACGTGTTATGATGTTAAAGGAAAAAATCACGTGTTTATTTTTATATAAACATGTTTTGTTCACAAATGATCATTTTTATGACGAAAAAATGTTAATCTTGACCAAGGGAAAAGCAATTGTCAAACGCTCAGAAATATATTACATTAATCTGTACGATATTAGGTCTATGATATATCAAAAAAAGAAAAGCAGCAGCACCAGGAAAGTTAAAATGTTTTCCTTTCCTTAGAAAAAAAAAATAATACACCACCTGCTGCAAAACCAGTCTAGACAGATTAAAAGTGAGAACCTATGTATAGGCTTGTCAGAATATTCTTGATAAAGAGATTAGATTTTTATTGCAGAAAACGAAGACAACCTACTTATTAATGTATGATAGGAAATTTTATCAATTACGGAAACTTTCATTTATTTTTGTTACTTAGGGAATTTCTTATTCTTAATATTCATTTCATTGACGATCAGATTGATATGTGGACACCGAAACAGAAATCGACATAGCAAGCTAAACTTTTGACATTTCTAAGATGCTATCATTTGTAATATATAGTTTGTATCATTTCGAGGTCAGAATATTAAATGATTGATAATTCTGGAAAAAAAAAGATGAACCGTTTGTGTATACAATTTATATTTATGTCAAACTCCATAAAAAAAGTATTGATGCGAAAAACTTTCTTTTTTTATTCACGGTTATCAAGATCACTTAATATATTGAATTTTAAAAATAATCAGGTATAAACATGTACACATTGTATATTTATTTCAGGAAAAAGGGAATCTAAATGAAGTCAAATAAAATGAAGTTTAAATGATGAAATACATTCATACAAAAAATATCATATCTGCAAGAACTGCAAAGAATTAAGATAACTGCAGGTGTGTTTGACCTATATGTCCGGATTTGCACTAGGCCATGCGGACTAGCATATTACGAGGTCTGCTAGTCAGACACAATTTTTAGTCTCGAACTAGTCTCGGACTTAGGGACATGAGATAATTTCGAACCCTAGACTCTCCTTACAAAGCAAAATTGTTGAGGTTTGTTTACTACTACTTATACATGTATGTGCATCGTACCAAGTTGAGTAATTTGAGAAAAACGGATTCTTTTTATAACTCTGATCCAGCCTCTCCTACTTTTTTTTTCTAATTGAAAAATATCGTTATATATCTGTTTATTGCTGATAAAGCTCGTAACTTTTCTTTATTGACATCAGTGAGACATATCATCTTTAATATCTCTATTTTGATTGCGATTGTTGAATGATTTATCTTATCCATTTTCCTTCTCAACCATCAATGAAGATCTATAGTTAATTAGTTTCAGAAAAAACACTATTCTGAATGAAAATGTAGATTTAATGTTAGCATTATTACATGTATGATATTGACAATTTTGCATCGGAAATGTCCTTTGTTCATCGTTCCTTTGTCAGGAATATATTATCAAAAGATCAGATTTAACTGTTACAGCAATATAAATGTATACGTTGGTAGATTTATTCCATTGTATTTTCTTAAACCAGAATCACCGATTAAAGCGACCCCCCCCCCCAAAAAAAATCAATTATTATTAAACATCAATCAAACTAGAGGTACTGTGAGCACTGAGCTCACTAAATGATATCAATCCTCCCCTACCTTTAAAATGGCAGTCTTTTTTGTTCTGAGAGACCCCGAAAAAGTGTCAGATAAAGAAGTAAAATAGGAAGTGTACAATGGCATAATGTTTTAAGAATTTGTGAAATTCTCATTAGATTTAATCTAATAGTATAGAAGAAGTTGCAGAAAAGAGATAGATACCCTTGAATATTATAGGAAGAATGAAAATGACAATGTTTTGCTATAGCAAACCCGAAATTTGTGTCCGAACTGAAAGTAAAAAAAGAGGTGCACAATGGCATTATTGAATAAAGAATCTGTGAAAGTATCATTCATTTTTTTAATGGTGTGGAAGGTGAGTTGCAGATAAAAAAAAGGGGGTACCATCGAATATTGAATATCATCGAATATTATGAAAACTGAGATTGGATAGGATGCAAAACATTATGTGTCGCACACGGAACACCCACCGTGTACTCCTTGAAATGACCACGGAAACATAATACCACGGAAATGCAGTTTGTACATTATAGAATAACAATGAAGAATATGGAGAAAACAAACAGTATTCAATATCAAAGTCCATAAAACAATACAAAATAAGTGCAAACACGGACCTCTTAAACATCAAAGGTGGGATCAGGCACCATGGAGGTTATCCCCTTCTGACCGGTCTCACCCGCCGTGTGCTCCTTGTCATGATCGCGAAATCACGAAAACCTATGTCGTCAATTAATATTTGTCTTGTCATTTTTCATTCTTTTTAAACATATTCTGTTTTTGTTATTATCGACAAAGAAATTTGGAATGCTGTCTTTAATCAAAAGGGTTGACTTCCTTTTTTGTAGTAATACACATGTAATAAATTTGTCTGCATACTTAGTCGATGTCTTCCAAATAATTTTCTATACAAAATTCAGGGATTCGCCGAGACCAGTATTTTTTTTCTAACTGAGACAGGCTCCTTATAAAACAAATTTCTATTTTTCTTAATTCTATCGTCGTTATAAATACCACGAAACATACGATTAGTAAGAGGCAGTCAGTATTTGACTTGTGCCTAGGTCACATTTCCCGGCCGGTAGCCGTAGACAGGTGGTAGTCGGTGATAATCTGTTGTTATAAAACAAATTTCTATTTTTCTTAATTCTATCGTCGTTATAAATACCACGAAACATACGATTTGTAAGAGGCAGTCAGTATTTGACTTGTGCCTAGGTCACATTTCCCGGCCGGTAGCCGTAGACAGGTGGTAGTCGGTGATAATCTGTTGTGTTAACTCTGCCCCAACATCGTTCAACATCGGCCTAGTAGTCCTTAAAGTATCAGTCATATTATCCAGCGATGGGTATAACATGGGCAACCAATACGTTTTATGATAAAAATGGCGTGGCTGCCGACCGGACTTATTAATGCCTTGGTCACATTTCCCGGCCGGTAGCCGTAGACCGGTGGTAATCGGTAGTAATCCGTGGTGTTAACGATTCCCCAACATCGGTCCACATCGGCCAAGTAGTCCTTAAAGTATCAGTCACATTATCTAGTGATGGGGTATACGATGGACAACCAATGCGTTTTATGAGAAAAATGGCGTGGTTGCCGGCCGGACTTACAAAGGCCCAGCGATGCATTGCTAATCATATAATGATGTTCCAGGATAATCGGCCGATGTATATTACATCGCTTATACATTGGTGAACAATGTTCGTACGTCGGTCGACTACGGGCCAATGTTTGGTCGAACATCGACCGATGATCGGTCGTTATCTGTTGAACACCATTAAACTCCCCGATGACCTCAGATTCAACGGATATTGGGCGATGCTCGGCCATACATCGGCCGATCCTTGAAAGATGTGTTAATGATTGGTTGTCGATGAGGAGCGATGTGAGGCATCGTTGGAGACATCGCTGAATTTTAACTTCGAATTATTTTCTACCGATGACCCCACCGATTCGCAAAAAAGACTCAGTCACCGTCCGATCACTAGTGGTGCCCTGCCGGCAACCACGCCATTTTCATCAAAAAACGCTTCGGTTTCTCATCGTATACCCCATCGTTGGATAATGTGACTTATACTTAAGGCACAGCGATGCATTGCTAATCATAAATAGATGTTTTACATCGCTCATACATTGGTGAACATCGTTCGTACATCGGTCGACTACGGGCCAATGTTTGGCCGAACATCGACCGATGATCAGCCGTTATCTGTTGAACACCACTCATCCCCCCGATGACCTCATATTCAACGGACACTAGACAATGCTCGGCCGATCCTTGAAAGATGTGTTAATGATGGGTTGCCGATGAGGAGAGATGTGAGGCATCGTTGGAGACATCACTGAACTTTAACTACGAATTATTTCCTACCGATGACCCTACCGATTCGCAGAATGGCTTCAGTCACTGTCCGATCACTAGTGGTGCCCGGCCGGCAACCACGCCATTTTCATCAAAAAACGCATCGGTTTCTAATCGTGTACCCCATCGCTGGATAATGTGACTTATACTTTAGTGATAAATTGTAATCGATGACATTGTCCTGCTACGACCTTAATGCCTAGGTCACATTTCCCAAGTGGTGGCAGTAGACGTGTTGTAATCGGTGGTAATCCGTGGTGTGACCGATGCCTAAACATCGGTCAACATCGGATTAGTATTCATTAAAGTATAAGTTACATTATCCAGTGATTGGCTATACGATGGGCAACCAACAATGTTTAATAAAAATGGCGTGGCTGACGGCCGGACTTACAAGGGCCCAGCGATGCATTGCTAATCATAAAAAGATGTTCAAGGAAAATCGGCCAATGTATATTACATCGCTAATACATTGGTGAACATCGTTCGTACATAGGTCGACTACGGTCCAATGTTTGATCGAACATCGACCGATAAGGTCTTATTTTTGGTTAAAAATTTTCTTATAAAATGAAGAAAAAGATGTTCGAAGGCGTTCATCACCTTTAACTATGTGTCCTATTTGTTTTTATATGAAATACCTCTTAACTGGTCTTAAGATACTGAAACTAAATGTATGGTAGGCTACCCGCTTTTTTACTACTATTGAAAAAAAAAAAACAAGCAATTTTTAATTTTTTATAGATTATGAATTATTATGTTTTGATACTGAGATGAAGCAAATAGGTAAAAAAGGATAGGTATAGTTGCTTCCTGATGTATATGAACAAATAAACATATATCTCATATTCTATACACACTTCAAGTGCATCTCGGTTTATGAATATGTTTATTTTGTCCATAGTTTTCGTCATTTGATTTTATTTACAGGTAAATCTAAAATAATCCCCCGATGATTAACGATGATGCGTGTGTTTGACGTCTTTTCCTTCATTAGAAAATTTCTAATGAAGTACAGGATTATTCCACACAAACATGAAAATCATTAATAATTCTTAGAAATTGTTGACGCAAGCAAGGTGATTTATCCAGATTGTTCATTTGTTGTATCAATATCAGGACAATAAATAGGCATTTCACTCGGTACCTGAACTGTTGAACCTTCTAAAAAGTATTTAAAGACCATCTTTCTCTCTCTTTCTTCTTTCTTTTGTCTCACTCTTGCTCTCTCTCTCTCTCTCTCTCTCTCTCTCTCTCTCTCTTAATTCTATCTGTCTTAAATGATTGTGATCCCCTGATCATCAACAATAGCAAGTCTAAAGAATATACGTTATATATAAATTAAAGAGGCGTTGGAAACAAATTTAAAGGGGGGGGGGGGCTAAACCAACAAAAAGGTAAATACCATTGTTTAATGCCCATATTACTTGTTATTTGCCAAAAAGTGGTAAGCCCCACTAAACCCCCCTTTTCCGACGCCCATGATTTATAAGAAAAAATAACAAACCCTTGAGAGGGTTCAGTTGTCTCGGAATCAACCTCCTAACCCTCCTACAACTGACGTGATTTTTCCACGCACATCCTATCTCTGAGTATATTGTAACTTACTTATGTTTAAAAAACAGAAAACAGCGGATCTACTTTTAGTATCGATCCCTACCCTCCTTTTACAATAAGGGAAAAATGTTATTAAACTTCCTCAAAAATAGGGAATGAAATGGTCAAATTTCTTGGATTATCAAAAACTGTACATTATTTGCAATTTATATATCATTGTGATTGAATTAAACTATCCTAAAAAAAGATCATAATGTCAATTATATTTTCTTTTCTCTTTTATGAACTAAAAATTTGGATGGATATTGAAAGAATTTAAAAGACCAGAATGTCCCTTTTTAGCTCAGGAAGAATGTTATTTATCCAAAAAGATAAATTACTTGGAAAAAAAAAATTGTGCTCAAATTCCCTCGCTTTATATGCCATGTATTACTTCAATCTGTAACATTTTGAGTAGAATTGTAATGACAGTTATTGCTCTTTCTCCAGAACAGTTACAGAAGCCCTAAAATTTAAGAAATAGGCTAAACTCTGGGTTCATTGCGTTCATTTTAAAAACATGTTCTCATTTATTGCGCAGAGGAAAAGTAATCTTGAGAAATAGTAATTTTGTGTTGGATTGGATGTATTTTCATAAACACACAAACTACAAAGTATTAGTAAAGACATGCAGACCTTCGTTACTTTTAGATAGTCATATACATGTATATATTTAAAGGTAAATGTAACTTGAAATGAACACTGTGCTCATTGTTATAATTTTTTGTAAATTTAATTAAATGTTATCTAATTTTTTTTTTAAATGGAGATAATGAACAATAATTAAAATCAAAATTACATTGAAATATTTTAAAAGTCTACAGAGAGGACATTTAGGCCTATGTTAACATTTAGTATTATGTTTTTTCCGATTTTTAACTTACATGTTTAAAGAACAGCTCCTAAAGTTAAAATACTTAATAGGTATCAATTGGATAAAACATATAAACATTTGAAAGGAGTCTTGTTTGTTTTAACTTAGAATCCTTATTAAGTTTTTTATCCTACAAAACAGTCTTGACAATGGTTGTGGGTTTGATTTGAGGCCCGTTAGGTAAATACGTGATTGAAGATAAAAAAAAAATGTGGTATTTTGTAAAGCTTGTTTTATTATGGTATGATTTTCTCTAAAAAGAATTATTATGTTTTATTATGGTATGGTTTTCTCTAAAAAGAAAACAGATCTTAGAGAAATTAAAGCAACAAATGCTAAACGGTTTGCGGTTTTCGTTTTTCTTAAATTAAGTGTCCCAACGTTGTTTCTTAAAGTTCTGTGATACTACTCGATTCGACATCCAGTGATGAGTGTAAGAATGTTAGGTATTTCATTCATCATTTTTGCTAACGATGTAATAAATAACTTTTGAATAATCTAATAAACTCCTTTTATTCGGTTATTATAATAAAAGAATTATTCCACAAAATATTTGATAATATGATAAATTTTAATATGTCTGTGTTCCCTACATATTTTTCCTAATTCTGTTTTGTTCCTTGTTGATTAACGACCCTCGAGATAATTTGCAGTTGGAGAGCTACGAAATTTGACATCTACTCGGCACTCAAAATCGATCGAACAGCGAAGGATCTATTTCGTGCTGGTAGCATTTACTGGGACACTTGACCTCTGTTCAAACGATAAATATATGGAAATTAAAAACATTATTCAAGTTCAAAAGACCTTTATACAATATAAGCTTGAAGCAGAGCAACCTTCAAAACATCAAAGGTAAAATCAGGTGCTATATACGGTGGAGTAAGCATCTCCTGCCGACCGGTCACACCTGCCGCGTGCGCCTCGTCATGATCGGTAAATAAGGGCAAAATCTGTCGACAACTCAGTGTGTAAATAATGGCAAAAATTTATTTGAAAATAATGTTATTCAAAATTAAACGTATTGAATAAATGTATTTGCTGACAAGATCATTGTATCGACCATAGAATTAATGAAATGATGACTTTGAACGACTGTTACATTTGATATTCTTGTTCATCAATTTTTTTTGGTGAAATTGTTAACTCGTTTTAGAAACTGTTCATGCATAGATCTTTTTGATCGTATCTAATGAGTGATTTAATTCCCGTGTCCAGATGATGAATGTTCAGTATATAGCGGCTTAGGTAAAGGAAGCTGACGATTGAAATGTAAGCGTTGAAGACATCGAGGTAATTATTAAGCTTTGTTCCTAGGTCTCCATTATCTTTTTTCAAGTTAAAGGACCAAATACAAAACATTTATCAGGCTTTCATAATACGAAAGCTAAATATGTAAATTAGCTAGGTTAACTAAGTTTTAACCGTATGTCAGATAATAAATTACTGGGTATTTCAGTAAGTGTGTTATCTCGCAAACAATCATTTTCAATAAATTTGTGAGAGAATAGAGTGCTAAGTTGTAAATTATTGAAAATATTTTCAAAGCTTACAAATGCCAGATGAATTGGCATTACTATCCATCACCCAGAAAGAAACAATTTGACACACATTTTGGTTCCTTTCAAAAATAAGCTCTATCTAAAAACATTGTTTCCGAAAAATGTGCTATTTAAGTTTTTAAGTTAACAATCAAATATTGTGATATGAGATTAATAGAAATTGGAATATTGAAAACGTTCCCTTTAATACGATTTTTAAATACTTTTACCAATCGATTGCGTATATTGAATGTTTGAAATCTTTGAAAGCCCCTGAAATTTTTGGATTATGTAAAATGCAGAAGATAATCAATAATATAGCGTCAACATTTTATGACACTTTTAGACTTTCACTGTAAGAAGGAGTATTACCCTTTTACAGGATATCAAAATTTAAAAACCTTCTCTTTTTATTGCAATTTTTTAACAGAACATTTCCATGTATCTTTTTTACCTATATATATATAACATAAGAAATCAATATGTTAATATTTGTACGTTTTGGGTTTGAACATCATTTTGATAAACCGTTGTTTATTTTTTTTTCAAAAATGTATTTTTTTTTACAATTGTTTGTTGAAAGATCCTCCTAGTGTCATTTTATCTTTTGAAAGATGTAAATAAAGACTTTTTACAATGTATTTTTCTAAAAAAAAACCCAACAAATTATATTGTGTATGTAAGCACATTGTCAGTGATACACGTATTCAAATCAAAGAGAAAAAAAAAACAAGGAGATCTAATAAATAGAAAAAAAAATAAATATATTTATTATAATATTCTGTTCAAATTGACTTAACTAATCGATAGATTTTAAAAAAGACCGTCTTTTGAAAACTATGTTTTGTTCTTTAAAATTTTAAATAAGCTATTAGTAGAAATGTGGGTTGCAGATTTATTAAACATGTAGCTCTTAAAAAAAAAAAGAAAAATCAAATTTAGTTCACGATTGCACGAAAAAAGTGCTGAAGTCTAGATAATTGGAATATAAACGTCTTGAATAGCTTTAAATGTCAGGGAAATCGAGGTCATCATCAATTAAGGAGGCAAAAATCTTTCAACAATAATTCTCTCCAGGATAGTTTTCACCAAAAGTCTTGCTGCCATAATAACGAAATAAACAAAATTTTACAATAACTTGGTATTTTTTTAATTTTTAATTGAATATTAAGTTTTTCTCTGTAAAGATTTAAATAAAAATGTATTTTCAAAAGTTTCAATAATGCAGCACATCTTACAGTATTGATCGATTGATTGTATACTGCTTAACGTCCCTCTCCAGAATATTTCACTGATATGGAGACGTCAGCATTGCCAATGAGGGGCTGCAAATTTAGGCCTATGCTCGGCACTAACGGCTTTACGCAGGGAGGGATCTTTATCGTTCCACACCTGCCGTGACACGGGGCCTTGGTTTATACCGTCTCACCCGAAGGACCACCCCATTTAGTCGCCTTTTACGACAAGCAAGGGGGTACTGAGGACCTATTCTAACCCGGATCCCCACGGGGCCCTTTCAGTATTGTGCATAGTCTAAGGTTAATTTTTATTCCTTTGCAAGGAATATATACGTTTCTCGATTTTTATTGTTTCAAATATTAATCTATTTAAATGTATTTCAAGAAGAGCAACCTTTCTCTATTTTTTATGACACTCGATGTTGATAAAGTTGTATCTGTTCTAGAAAATTTTCTTCAAATTTTTCATGTGGGTTTTTGTGTCATTGAGTCAACCCACAATGTTTTTCATTTTTTTTTTCTGTTTTATGACTCATATTATTAGTAACACAGTCAGTTAGTGACCTAGTATGAAATGGAAATCCGTATTGGGCGAGGCGAATTTATCCCGCTGAAGACCTTTTTTATATAAAACAAAAAATATAAGTTTTAATTCAATAATCATCAACATAAAATATCGTTAGGGTAACAAGAGTTTTAATTAAACTACCTACCTAGACCGTTTATTATCCGTCATT
The DNA here is from genome assembly GCA_003671525.1 of Saccostrea glomerata. Classification (NCBI taxonomy): domain Eukaryota; kingdom Metazoa; phylum Mollusca; class Bivalvia; order Ostreida; family Ostreidae; genus Saccostrea; species Saccostrea glomerata. Next base: position 92,158 of record PRKT01000713.1, read on the forward strand.
TGTATTTAAAAAAAGCAACGCCTCGAAGGTATTCGCGTGCGCGATTTTCATATTACTCCTTGACGGCGATGTAGCAACCTCTAATGATAAAACGCCGCTTAATGATACAAATAGCATTAAGCGTTGGAATTGCAACGCTTAATGCCATAAATTATTGCATTAATAGCTGACATTATCAACCGCTAATGCTAAATCGCCGCTTAATGACAGAATTATATCATTAAGCGTCACAAATGCAGTGCAACACCGACGCTTAATGAAACAAGCAAATATCGACATATTCGACGCTTAATGATACAAACTAGTGTATCATTAAGCGTTGCAGTTGCAACCCTTTATGATATAAAATTTAGAAATCGCTTGAATATCTAAGAGAAACAGACATCCACCTTTCCTGAACAATGAGATATCACTTGTCAAAATATTTATATATGCCCTTGTGCTATATAAATAGAAGTTTTCGGTGTTTTCTACCTAGTCAAGGAAACATTTTTAAGCCAGGGATGCTTATAAGAGACAGACAGTCAGATAGTTGGAAGAAAGAGATACAAACAAAGGGATAAATAAAATGATATTCAAACAATTTAAAAGAACCATTTTTACTGAAAATACAGAAGCAAACAAGCAATTAAATTCCTTTTAAATCGATACAATGATTTTAATACTCAATCCTTAAATAGATAGAATATATTTAAATATTCCAAACTTTGTATTTTAGATTTGATACAGCTTAACACATGCCACTGTTAACGTTTCAGATATACATGTACGCATTGAGAAATTAATTTATTTTCACTATAATTGTATTTTTAATCTGCTTCGTTTCTTTAAATTTCGAAAAGGAGAGACATCAATACTGACAATTTATGTTTAAGTATATAAAACACAAAGAATACAAATGAATGCAATATATTAAATAATATATCATTTTGAGAAAAAGGTTCATTTATCCTTTATTTGTACTCAGTTTTACTTGAATACATTACTGTGACATTATTACTTTAGAATCAATTTTGAAAACTAGTACATACATATAATTACCAAATTATGAAAATCATGTCGAAAATACTTCATTTTGTTGTATATTTGCCTGTCTGTCTGTAAACATTTTTCAAAATGCTACTCCTCCTGCAGTTTTGGTCTGATTTCAATATAACTTGGCACACAAATAGACTACACTAAGATACTTAATTTCTGTATCGATTTTCGATTTCTGTGAACGGTGTTGCCTTAGTTACTAAAAATAGAAATAATATAATAAAATGCAACTTATCCAACATGTTTTGTCTGATTTCAAAATAACTAAGCTCCCATGTAGACTAAACTAAAGTCTTTAAGATATCGGTTTTTGATATCGATGAACGGTGTTTCCGTGGTTACTAAAATTTTGAAATACATGTACTTTCAAAATGCTTATCCTACAGTTTTAGTCAGATTGTAATATAATTTAGCATGCAAGTAGACTATACTGGCATACGCTATTATCAGTTTCGTGTTTTTAATTTTGTTGATTGATGTTGCCATGGTAACTAAAATTGAAAATGCTGTAAAATTTTATTGAAAGCTATTGCTACAGTTGTAGTTTTATTGCAATCTTGCCATAAAAATAGACTTAATTAAGGATCGTCATTCTTTTTATTGCTTTTGTTAAGTTTTAAGCCCCAACTGCTACTTTTTTCTTCCTTTATTATAAGTAAATACAAACGAGTAGAGCTACAGTCTCGACAGAGATATATTTTTTTCTTTCGAGATATAAAACTAAGTTTACATCTGACTAATATTAAAATAGAATAGATTTAAATGAATAGTTTTTTTTCGGTTCAAGAGAGACTCTACTTTTCATTCCTTTCACATTATTCTTTAAGAGAAATGGTCCAGTTCCTAAAAAATGTTGGAACCCTTTTCTGAATCTTAACCTTGAAATATAGTGAAATATTAAGAATAGGAATCAAAACATAATTACATCAAAGTTTCTAAGTCTTTACTATTGTTGATTAAGTTCCAAAGTTTTCACAGTTGTAAATCATTGTTTCAAAGTTTTTACTATAGCAAATCAAAGTTCAAAAGTTTTCACTATAAATAGTAAATTTAAGTTTCTAAATGTTTACTTTGGTACTTTAGTACTATAGTTTAGTGTAGTATTTTTAAAGGATATGTTCGTTTTTACGGTGGTATGTTAAGGACAAGCAATTATTTCTTTTTTTTTTGGAAAAACTGGAAAAAATTGTCTTGTGAAAAACTACATTATTATCTTGTGAAAACGAGATATTATCTTGTGAAAACGACTTATTATCTTGTGAAAAACGAGATATAAATATCTTGTGAAAATAGAGGTATAAATATCTTGTGAAAACGACTTATTATCTTGTGAAAACGAGATATTATCTGATGAAAACGACTTATTATCTGTGAAAATGAGATATTATCATGTGAAATGAGATAATATCTCGTTTTCACAAGATATTATCTCGTTTTCACACGATAATATGTCGTTTTCACAAGATATTATGTCGTTTTCACAAGATAATATATCGTGTTCACAAGGCAATTTCTTGTCTTCACAAGATAATATGTCGTTTTCACAAGATAATTTCTCGTTTTCACAAGATATTATGTCGTTTTCACAAGATAAAATGTCGTTTTCACTAAATAATAATGTCGTTTTTACAAGATATTTTTTTCCTTAATATTTAAAAAAAATAATTGCGTGTCCTAAATATACCATGTACTTTTTTACCCCAGCCGTGAAAAAAAACCCTCTAAATTTCAGTTTGTCGTCCAATGTAATATCACCAACTTTTTCATCGAAATAAAACAAAAATCAGATCAAACTACACTGTTGTTAATTGAAGTTTTCAACTTAAGAGAAGTAATGAGACAAAGTATGTTTGCAAGCGTCGGGATGGGATGGGTAGGGGTTATTTACATTAATACTTTATGTTGGTTATGTTGTGAGATGTGTTGTATTTGTATTGTTTTATCTTGTATATTATTAGTAACATTTAGTTTCTTGAACATTCCAGAGTGGTCAACATGTTCGGTCATTTGATCTAGAACATTCTTAAATTTTGTGTATGTCCAGAACTTTCCAGGAATATCATGTATTTACAATTTCTAGAATATTCTAGATTTATATTACTGTATAAATACCCTGTCAATTCGATGCATAGAGATACTTTGTCGTATAAGCACTTTTGAGATATAACTGGGATATATTTTCACTGGGACATTGTGTGCAGCAACGGACACTCTGATGTATGTATTTTTAGATTCTTGCTAAGTTTGTACTTTATGTTTCATATACTTATGATATATTACTGTAAATAAATTATTGTTAAGTTTAAATTGTGTTATTGATCTTTGCTAGCATTTCGGGTAATTCTGACCTATAACAGAATTGGGGGCTCGTCCGGGATAAAGAACTTCTTGCACTTTTGCAGTTTATTGTCAGAATTTTGTTTATTGAACCGTTAAATTTGACTATAAGCCAGCTAAAATCAACATGGTATTTTCGGTCACAGACTTTCTGAGTCCACCAAGTGTTCAGGTTTTTGATACGTTAAAAAAGGATGACTTGATCGCATTAGGTTTGGGTTAGATGTTAAATCCTCTCAGAGAAAGCAAGACATGAGAATTAAGGTTGCAAACAAACTAGTAGAAGAAAACATCTTTGAAAAATATGATCTTCCAGAATATACAGTTAAATCAGAATTAGGCTCTCACAAAATGGCAGAATATCAGTTTCAATTAGAGTTAGAGAAAATGCGATTAGAAAAAGAAAAATTAGAAAGAGAAGATCGAGAAAAAGAAAGAGAAGAGCGAGAAAAAGAAAGAGAAGAGCGAGAAAGAGAAAGAGAAGAACGAGAGCGTGAACGAAAATTTGAATTAGACAAATTAGAACGAGAAGAACGAGAGCGTGAACGAAAATTTGAATTAGACAAATTAGAAAGACAAGAGCACTTTGAGTTAGAGAAATTAAGATTAAAGCACCAACCAGAACCGTCATTTGTCAAGAATGAATTTGACGCAGCCAAAAAAATTAGGTTAGTTCCGAAATTTCAAGAAAAATCTGTAGACAAATATTTTCCCCAATTCGAAAAAGTCGCAGAGAATCTTAAATGGCCACAACACGTTTGGTCAACAATGTTACAAAGTGTACTGGTTGGCAAAGCAGCTGAGGTATACTCTGCACTAGGGGTAGCTGAAAGTTCAGACTATGAGAAGGTCAAAGCAGCAATATTAAAAGCATATGAATTAGTACCTGAAGCATATAGACAAAAGTTCAGAAAGTATAGAAAGTTTGATAATCAAACATTTGTTGAATTTTCACGAGAGAAAGAAGATTTATTTGATCACTGGTTTAGATCTAAGAAACTTGATAAAACTTTTGCTAATTTGCGCCAAGTCATCCTGGTAGAAGAGTTTAAGGAATGTGTTACTCAAGATTTGAAAACACATCTAGAAGATAAGAATGTGAAAACTCTTGAAGAGGCAGCAGTCATATCTGATACTTATGCTCTGTCTCATAAAAAGAATTTTGTATCAAGATCTCAGACTAGCAGTAATTCTACAAATTCAGACACATATAAAAAGAGTGGTTCAGGGTCTCAGTCTTTCACAAGTTCCCAGTCTCCATCCCAAGGTGGTTCTAAGTCCGGTCCAGGACGTTTTGAAGGATCATCTGGAATAGGGTCGCTTCCTACTTGTAGTTATTGTAAGAAAAAGGGTCATCTGATCAGTGAATGCTTTAAACTTAAGAGAAAAAATGATTTTGATAAAACTCAAACCAACAAGGAACCACACAATATCAAGAAGCAAGAGAACAAAGAACTGTTACCAAAATTTGGTGGTGAGGATGATGAGTTGCATCCACTAGTTAGCCAAGGCAAGGACATCCTCAGCCGAGAACGTTTACTCTCTGAAGAACATAAAGACCCAGATATCATTCAACTTAGTAAGAGGGCACTTCCACCAGAAGAGGCTACTAAAGTTGGAGAATGTTTCTATATGAAAGATGGCATCCTTATGCGAAAATGGCGACCACCTGATGCTTCTCCAGATGAAGTGTGGCGTGTTGTTCACCAGATAGTGGTCCCAGCTGCTTATCGTCGAGATGTCATGAGTTTAGCTCACGATACACCTATGGCTGGTCATTTAGGTATCAATAAGACTTATAATAGGATTTGAGTCATTTTTATTGGCCTAAGCTAAGAAAGGATGTTTCGAAATTTTGCAAGTCATGCCATGTCTGTCAGATGGTAGGTAAACCAA